>JAKCPI010004337.1:0-13247 GCA_023213315.1 Euborellia annulipes | reverse complement strand
CCCATCATGATAATTATTTCGAAACATGCTGTCCCCCCTAAAACCCCCCTTCAAAATTGGAGAAATCGTTATGTAATAATAAAAATGATATATGATAAATATACCAGTATGTTATTTATACTAATGGGATATGCTTGTTTCTCCGACGCTGGATAAGAGGCGTTTAGGGTTTGTCGCTTTATAGAAGAAAAATATTTTAATAATAAAAAAAATGAATAAATTTTTTTCATCCACAAAATGAAAATATTCTTTAGCTAATAAAATTTTAAACTAGACAAAATCAAACCTAATTTAAAAGAAAAAAAATATAAGAGCTCAGCAATTTTTTATTTTTATAGATTGAAATAAAGTTTCTTATTTTTCTTCTCACTCACACAACTGAAAATCATCTCAATGAAATCCGGTAATATAGCAATTTTATTAAAGTTAATCTATAGCTTAAAAAAAAATATATAAATAAAAAAAGGGGCGTAAGCCCTTATATATAAAAATTACTCTCCGTCAGTAATCTAATTCTCAGAAGTGCGAGAGGGTGAGAAAAAAAAGAGAGTGGGGGTGTTAGTCTTTGGCAACTTTATTGGCTAATAAAGCGCTTGGATTGGTTTAAGACCTTTTTTTGTTTACTTGATTTGAATTTATCGAGGGAATAGCACATGGCTGCTGCTATTTGGAATATAACGTGTTTAATGAGTTAAAAAAATAACCTTCTTCTGGATATCGACTAGAAAATTGCTCTCAGTAAAGAAGACAACTCATTAAAAAAAAAAAAAAAGATTAACGAAACAAAAATAAAAAAAAAGTATTCATAATATAGAAAATTGGTCACATAATTATGTTTATTTGTTACATTTATTAAAGTGAAACTTTTATTATATCCTCTCAAATTTTTTGGCTCTTCTATCAGCATGTCGCGTTACAAGCCTTGACGACAAGGGCCGTGACCGCCACAAGTCATGACGTTACAATCCGTAACGACAAATATAAGAAAGTTGAAATTTAATATATACAACGAATTATAAAAAAATAATTGTGAGATTTAATAATTCAATTTTTAAATTGATAAAATATAATTTTACTTTCTCTTACCTATGTATATATGTAATATATATATAGAGAGAAAGTACTGGATTCATGTCAAAAATTCGATGTCGAGATTTTGATCGATCTTCACGTTTTGAGATCCCCTGAATCCAAAAAAGTGGTTTTCGCGACATGGTCTGTCTGTGTGTGCCTGGGTGGGTGGGCGGGTGTGTGTGTGTTCAATTTTAAGCATGAAGGAATTGAGCTACGAGTTTGAAATTTTATATTTAAGTTTTGTACTTCCCGGGACCGGAAAAATAAGCTTTTAATCAAAATCAGCCAAAGAGTTCTAGTACTTTACTGATGTACTTTTTCAGTTTTTTTCGATTTTCTCAAAATTTGCTCCAACGATTTTTTTTTTTAATTCAAAAATCAATTATTTTTTAGATTCTCTTTAAAATGTATATTCTTATTTTGCCATTGAAATCTTCTGAAGACCACTTTACTCTTGTATTTCATAGGGAAGATAGGAGAAATGGTTGCCATGGTAACAAAATATAAATATTTTCCCATACTTATAAATTTTACATCTGAATTCAAATGTTCCGTACTGCCGGGAACTAAATACTTGTTGACACAAAAAATCTGGTGTGACAAGCACAGAACACAACTTTCGATTACCGAAGGTAAGAGAAAGTTGTGTGCTGTGCGCCAGTCACACCAGATTTTTTGAAAATAATTTAAAATGATTCAAATCTTCAATATATATATATAATAGCGGTGTGTCCGTCTGTCTGTCCGCCCGAGCCAGCTGGCGGGGAACCGAGGGGGGCGAAGCCTCCCTGGGTATACCGGGGCCTGCCGAAGGCGGGCGGCGCGGCTAGTTACTAAATAAATATTGTTCACAGTTTTTAATATGCCTCTATTGATTTCCCATTTTCATTAATCATTTTTCAATTATTAAGTTAAGATTAAAAACGCGATTTTAATACCCTTAATTGAATAATTTTCTGAAAATTTTCAGTTAAACGCCTACGATCCGAAAAAAGTTTCTCTTGCATCGTGGTTTCATAAAACCACACAATGATTTTAATTTTGATTTATTAATTGGTTTTCGAGGAATAAATGTGTCGAGTCTACTCGTCTTGTTCCTAGAAACGAGAAAATTATGGGTTTCGGTGAAATCACTAGCTGGAGTGGTAACACAATATTATATATATATTATTATAAATACACACGGTCAGAGGCCGGTTGGGTTTGAGGTGGGTGTCTTCGTGCACAAAAGCACCTCGGGTAAATAAACGGGTCCTGATAGGAATTTCAAATAAGTGTTATTATAATGTACTTGTTGGTAGTATTTGATAAATAATGGATTTTAAAAAAAAAATTTTAAAGATTTTTTTTTTTAATTTCCCATCACTTGCATCGTGGTTTCATAAAACCACACAATATTTTTTTTAAATTTTTTCCGCCTTGCGGAAAATTTCTTCTTCCCCCCCCCTGAAAATCCTAAAAATCATTTTACCTTTTTTTTAGGGAGACTAAATTTTTTTCCGCACCTTTTCCGCTTTGCGGAAAATTTTTTTCTCCCTCAAGTGACCTTTTTTCCCATCTTTTCAGACTCAGGTTTCAGCCGGCCGAAACCTGAAACTACCGCCGAAACCGAATATTCTGTCGGTTCCTAGTTTTTATATTTAAAAAAAAAACTGCATCAAAATGTCCCTAAAAGTTATAAAGAAATAAATTTCAAATAATTTATTTATTTTTGTTTAAGATCATAAATTATAGTAGAAATAGATTGAATTTGTCACTAATGATAAAACAAGTGATCTTTTTTGTCTTTGGTGTTTGAACATGAAGGTAAATAAAAAATCGGCCCCCATTAAGATCAATCTGACCTCCTCATCTGTCGAGAACGGGGACAAAAACTCGACGATTAATGACAATTAATGGAAAAGGAGAGAGATCCCGTTGGCTCAAAAGGGAACAGATAACGAACACGTATTTATTAATTATAAAAAAAATAAAATAAACAATTTAACATGATATATCACACATATTAAAATTTATTACGGAACATGGAGATATTTTAAATAAAGCAGAGGTGCTCGGATTTTATAATAAAATTTTATAGCCCATTAAAAATAAAAAAAACTTCTCTACATATATACAAAATAATGATAAGATATATATATATATATATATTTTTTTTTTTTTTTAATTTAAATTTCGATTCGAGAAGCCTAGTCTCCTAGAGAAAGGATTAAAAAAGATCAAATAGACTTAGAAAGCGAAAGCGAATTTAACTTTGTACTTGTTTATAATGAAGAGAATAAAGAAGAATTAAGATCAACTTTATCTGAAATAATAAGGCAAAGAGTTCTCTTGTGTGTGTAGGGGGAGGGGGAGGGGGGGGGTTGGTGGTGCAGAAGGCAGCCTCCCTCACTCCCTTTCCTTCCGTTTCCTTTTCCTTCCCATTCTCTCTCTCTCAAGAAGATCCTTTTCCAGACTTCGTATATTTACTTACTCTTTATATATGTATATTCAAGAAGAGGGGGGGGGGGGGGGGATATAATTTATTGATTTTGTATTTGAATAAAATATATTAAATTTTTTTTTTTTTTTTTGGAAATTATTTATTTTAGTATTCTCTGTCAAAGTGTTACTTCAAGTTAATACATGGATATTTTTTTAACTATTGAGTTTGGTGAAATAATACTTATACTAGTAATATAATATTGATAATTATTGGACTGTTCGGCATTTTTGGGTGTTTGTTTTTTGCTGTTGTTCGCCTTTTGTTGCCCATCGGTCCTGACATTGTTTTGGCTTAATGCACAGATCATACATTGGACAGGTCCACGTTAAAAATTCTGTGTAAATTTATGATCATGAGGAAAACTAACCATGACATGGAAGAAAAAAAAATTTTGCCTCGAGAGATTTGAGCTATTTATATTTATTTTCAACTGTTTTTTACAACGCCTTTATTATCTCTTATTATTTTTAGAATTTTGAAATTTTCAACCTTTTTAAGTACTTACAGAATATAAAAAAAAAGGTATATGAGAGCCATCTGAAGTAAACCTTGCAAAATGATTCCCCATTTAGCTGTTCTCCCCCTTGTTTTGTGCTGTGCGGGACCATGGGCATATTACATACATTATATCCGTCTTTTTTTTTTAGAGAGAACAATAATACCAATCAATTGAAATACTCATAAACACCTGTGTGATCGGAGGAGGAATCAAATTAAACTAAACGCCCGCGGGCCGGGGCTCTTCCTTCTAAAAAAAAAAATAAATAAAAATATAGAGAAATAAATAAAATGTTAAAATTTTAAACGCTGCTAAAAACATTAGGGCCTAATATAAGTTGGGGAAGGGAAAGTACAGAAACATCAAAAAGTAAAGCCAATATGTCAATTGAGGAAGGATTTTGGCATGCCAAATGCCGATGCCAAATTCCTTCCGCAATCGGCATATTGGCTTTACTTTTTGCTGTTCCTGTACTTTCTCTTTTCCCAACATAACATCAACAGCAGCTTCTCTCCTGATTAGAGCCTATATATTACGTATTATATACAGTAAGTGTGTACAGTTGGAAATCGCAGATTAGGAAGACAAGGAGAGGCCTCTGGGCCGTAGCACAGTTCTTGCCACGAATCAATTGAAATTAATAGAAACCGAGTTTAAGTGTGATTCAGGATGTGCAGATGCTAAATGTTTCATCTTCATTGAATGTATGGACATTCTGATAGAGGGTTGTTACAGAATTATAAAATTTTCTAAATATTTTATAATTCTGTGAAAACCTCTCTCAGATTTGTCAAACATTCACTGAAGATGTCCATGTAGAAAGACCGTAAATATTTGCAATAAATTGAAGTGGTGAGAGAGAAGAAGAGGCTGGCTTTTTTCTCTTTATTATTTGTTTATTCTTTGATATTTATTCAGGGGTCGTCCAAACTTGCCCCCCTCTCGAAAAAAATTTCTCGCTTCAGTTGTGCTGTTCACAGCGACGAGCCTTCACTGTGAGGGTGAGCGGTTGTAACACCAAGAGTAGCGAAATACAAGTGAAAACATTTATTGAAACTTAAATATTGATTCTGTTTTCAAATCTAAAAAAAAAAAAAAAGATATGAAGAGGTTATATAAAAATACAAACTTTTCAAAATGTTTTTTTTTTTTTTTAATCTCATACCCTACTTTACACATTTAAAATTTTTTTTTTTCTACACTCTTTTCATTGCCATTTAGAGGTCTCTTAATATTAGTAAAAAAAGAGAAGAAGGAAATTGAGTTAGAATGTAAAAAAAAAAGCAATAAAAGAACTAATTTTCCATTCGGGCTAGTGCCTTCTTAAGTCTTCGGGTAATCCTTGTTCGATGGGCGAGCGAGATTGCCGGAGGAACGACCGTGAGGCGAATTTCAAGAGGGTTGCGCCCCCATTAAATTGTATTCTATTTATTTACAAGCTAAACATCTTATTACATTAGTTTTTTTCTCATTAAATCCCGAGGAAGGAGGAAATTACGTTATGTTAAGACCTAAAAAGTAAACGAGAGAGAGAGAGATGGAACTTCCAGGAGAAATCGCTCTCTAGATGTTAATTAGTATTGAATTTTAATAGAAACTAGCCGCCCTCACCAGCTGGCTCGGGCCCGCCTGCGGCGGACCCTCGCCTTTTCTTAATTATGAAAAAAGAATTATCATTACTATTCCAATCCAGTGCCTGCTTGAGGATTTGTTTGCATTAATAGAATACACAAATGGAAAGAATACATAAATATTTCTCTATACATTTCCTATGGGAGAAATCGTAACTTTAGGAATTGATAACTCAAAAAGTTATAGGAATTTCGGGATGAAAATAATTTTCCTGTCATCCATAGAAGGTCCTCTTTAAGCATAAAAAATTTCGTTTCAAAATTCCAACGGGAAGTTGCAAATAGAGCGTGGCAGACGGACAGACGGACATTAGCGAATTATATAAATAGATATTTTGGGTATGAACATTTTTTTTTTTTTTTTTAAGAAATGCCTGGACCCCCAATAGATCTATTAATAATTAACGGTTATCATACGGTCTTAAATGGCCTAAGTTGCCGAAAAGACTGTGTGTATGTGTGTGTGAGTGTGAATGTGAATGAGAAAAAAGTGTGTTAAAAAAAAAATATTTAAAGTTTGTGTGCACTTGTGAGTTGGGCTTTTGTGTTGTCTATCTTCCAGGCGAAAAAAAAAGGAAGTAATTAAAAAAATGACATGATAATAATATATTAGTAATAATCAAAGGAAGAGTGAATGTGAAATAAACTCACTCCATAATACTAATAAATAACAGCAAGAATGAAATTAACCGTTGTGTTAGTGAACGCCTTGAACGAGTTTAATGCCTATTTAGATATATTTTGGAGCAAATCGCTAATAATTCAGTCGGCGCTTTAACCGCCTCCGACAGCTTTGAATAAATGACTCAGCAAGTGTTAGCAAGGTCCAAAAGGGGGCAAATTAAACAAGCATACTGAAAGAGTGAGAGAGAATTTACTGCTAATACCCTTAGCCTTAGCAGACTCCCCACCTTTATAATATATTGTTTTAAATTCTTTATCATATTTATTTATAGACCATGAATTTTTTTTTTATTCGTTTGTAAAATACTGTGTGCAATTTAACTTTTCTCTTTTTTTTTTTTTTGATCGAATTAGTTAATTAAGAGCTTGTTGGAAGACTTTTTGTTCCATCTCTCTTTAAAGAGCTTCTTAAAACCTCACGTCTTCAGAGTATAATAATGATTTATTACATAAATAAAAATTCAGTAACGTAGATGTAGATTTAATATATTCTCATTCATTATTTTGTTATAATAATGTTTATATTATCGGTTATTTACTCGAATGATAATTATAACAAATTAGCGAGATGTGTTTATGCTTATGATTGGGAAAAAATGCACCCCTTGGAACCAGGACCTCCACGCTTTCGAGGCGGGTAGAAGTATATAACTCTTTCCAAAGTGCAAGTACCCCTATGGGTTGAAGCAAATATGACGATTGTATGTTTCTTGCAATAAAAAAATATAAATTGAAAGTAGGAATTTCCTCGCGGCGCCATATGACGCCGCATGATTCGCATGGGCCTGTGTTTGAGTTTAGATACACTAATATCCTCGGTGACAAGGTACAGTCGGCGCCACAAGTGTCTGATGCGGTCGAGAGTGGAGCCTTGAGATTAGGCAACCAAAATGCTTAGGCGTCGGAAGTGTTGCCTTCAAAGTAGCTTGATTTTCATAAAAAAAAATGATGGTTTGGTTTGGTTGACTAAACTCAAGGCTCCAGTCTCGAGCATATCAGACACTTGTGGCGCCGACTATACAAACAAACAGGAATATAAATTCATAATACAAAACAACAAATAATAAACAAAACAAAAAAAGAAGAATAGAAAAGATGCTGTAACAAGTTACAATGGGAAACTGTCAACATCTACCATATTCTCTGGATATTGCATCTTCAGATCTTTTAATCTGTTCAGGTCTTTTCATAAGGACAAAAAAAAGCTGTCCCAAAACTAACCCTTAAACTATTTTCAAGAATATGGAATCAACAAGCTTGAAGATCTTTTGGAAAACAAAAAATGGTGCCTGTTTATTCTTTAAATTTTCACCCGTTTTTCTTTAAATCGGGCACTTTGGCAATCAGACAATTTAAAAAAAAATAAAAACAACTTAAATAAACTGCAAAACCAGGAGTAAATGAAGCATGCAATTTTAGACTTATTTTCTGATTATAACTTTGCCCTAAAAAAAAAAAAAAAAATTATCCGATTGTCTCTTGTCAATATTTTTTTTTTTGATCATCAATAATATAATATGAATTGAAAAATGCAATTATAACATGTCAGCAATTTTAAGGATATAAAAATAAAATTTATCTGACACACAGGTGGGATTATGAGTTGCAATTAGTTCCCCAGGCTGCGTTTAATGAATGGCTTCCAAGCTATTTAATGAATTCGTTATTCATTCTCAAAACTTGTCCAATAACTGTCACATTTTGAGTCTACTGCCGACTGCCTGCTTGCTTGCTGAATTCACACTCCACCCATCCCTTTTATTCCTGTCTAGTTCTTCGGGAAAAGTTAAAAAAAAAATCGCGTTATCCTCATGTTATTCTCTCATTGCCCTCCCCCCTTAAACTTAATTTATATATGAAAAATTATAAATACCCGTAGGCACTATTTTAATTTACAAAATAATAAATTATAATAACTTCAGACACAGGTTGTTTTCTAATTACCTAAATAAACTTTCTAGATGCTGCAAAATGTATAATATTTGAACATGTGTTACGTCAACTTTCACTAACGTTGAGGACTCAAACAAACCCTTCAAATATCGAAATTCTTAACTAATCTCATAAATATTCTTAAACTTAAAAAAAAAGATTTATATGAAAAAAATCGTAAAAATTGATTTACGGCATGAAAAAAAAGTTTATCTTTAAATAAACTACATCGGAATTTATTTATCAGCTAAAACACGAAGAACCCTATAAAAAATAATATTTAAAAATAAAATAACTAGGTCATAGATAATAATATTATTTTATATACTTATCTTTAAAATAAACGATAGCAAAAAAAAGCAAATATGGTAATCGGATAAGTTTATAATAATAAAAGTCTTTGTATTCAAAAATAAAATATACGATTTTAGTGGAGGAGCTGGATTCAAGGATTTTTAGTGGAGGAAGAGCTGGGATTCAAGGTATTAATGGTCTGCTTAAATCTCGTATTAAAAATTCCTGTGAATATAGAATTGAAAAAAATAAATTAAAAAAATATAAGGCACAGTACTGACCTAAATGAACTAATTTATTTATTTTTTTTTTAAGAAATCTAGTTAAACAAATTAGGGATTTAAGGGACAAAAATCTCGCAAATAAACCGATGGTCCAAAGAAAAGAGACCTTTGGGAATAATAAATTACTTGGTTTAAACTTTTGACCTCGAATCAGTCTCGGGATAACCTTTTTTTTTGTTTTTTTGTTTCTCTACTCTCTGTTCAAATTAATTCCTCTGTTAAAATAATTACATAAAAAAAGAGAGGATTTATGCAAAAATAAAACTCGTATAATATTATTTAATAATCGGAATTTAATTAAGAGAGAGAAGAGAAATTAAAATACGTACTATATGTCATTTGAATCGAATTAACAGTTGAATTTAATCATATATTTATGTGCCAAATATAATAGTTGGGTTTTATGAGGGAGCTGTGATATAAGTCAGTGGATGACGATTGTATTAATAAAAAAAATTCTATCAACTTGTTTGGAACCTAATAGGATTTGCTTATGTGCACTAGAGTTCTAAAATTTCAATTATTGTCAGCTGGGACAAGAAACAAACATAAGTTGAAGGGATTTAAACATGCCTCCGACACAATAGTCAAGAAATAGCCAAATTCATTAAGAAAAGTGCCATCACAATACAATAGCCACAAAAAAAGAAAGTGGGCGAAATGACCTTTGGTCAAAGGTCTGAAAGAGATAAAAAAAATAATAAAAATTGTCGACGCGACTAGACATTTATGCTCCGGAAGCAATTTTAAATTTAATAGACAAATTAAAAAATAAAAATTTTAAAGTGGATATTCTTTGGATTCCTGGGCATTGGGGATTCCCAGGGAATGAAAAACTGATGAATTAACAAATAAATAAATAAATAAAAATAATGAAGGTTATATATGGACAGGTACATTAAACTAAATAAAAAGTAGGCCTATTTATAGGGCTGGTGCAGACTGTATCATGTAAACAACCCAACCTTAGCACACAGGCCTTGGTTCTACAAACTAAAAATCACCAAAAAACATTTCAACTAGCCTATTTGCAGGATAAGAACTAATCATAGTTCAGTACAGCTTATCTCCCCTACAGCAACCACTCTATCCACAAGAGGGGTTTAATCTCGAAAAATAAAAAATAAAAAAAGTAAAATTATTAATAAACTTTGTAAAAAAATATAATTTAAAAAAAAAATCCAAAAAATTCCTCTACAGGGAGGGGCAGCTCTATGGGAAGAATGTTTATAAGTTTCCTTTAGTTATATGACACGTGGCTAGATGGCAATACTAGGCTATTTCAAAATTTATCCTATAGAGTTCGTTTCATTCGCCAAGAAAATAATATTACTTTCTCTTACCTATGTATATATGTAATATATATATAGAGAGAAAGTATTGGATTCATGTCAAAAATTCGATGTCGAGATTTTGATGGATCTTCACGTTTTGAGGTCCCCTGAATCCAAAAAAGTGGTTTTCGCGACATGGTCTGGTGACATTTCCTTCCCCCCCAAGGGCTCTGATTTTTATAAAATTTTATAATATTATTCTAAATAAAATATTTAAAAATATATCTACAATTATACAAATTGTACAAAATTAAACAATTAAATTAAATATGTAACAAGTAAGGAATTCATTTGGTTCTAAACTCCCCGTAATTACGCTCTCGAGGCAAGCACCTTACGCTGTCGCCGCCACCAGACTCAAAACTACCCCCTCCTCCTTCCGAAACACTCTCAAGGAACGAGCAAGTTGGACTTTAGTTCCAATGCGCTCCGTAATCAATCAAAATTCTGAGGCAGCACGGTACCAGTACCAGCATCTCCCACTCTACTTACAAGCTACCCTGGGCAATAGGGCACAACCCCCGCTACGACTCTCATCCCCTCTTCGAGTTGCTCCTGTAGGGCTATAAAGGGCCATTCCACCCTATTTCGACAGTCTTTCTGGAGACTCGCCGCCAGTGACGCTGGGCTAAATCGGGATACCCCCGCACTAAGCCAGACTTTTTGTCACGTGGCGAATACGCGCTTCTTGCCGTACCAGTCTCCAGTCTCCCGAGCATTACGCGCTCCTTGCCGTACAAGCTGTCACCCTCCAGTCGAATACGCGCTACTTGCCGACTAGCCTTCACCCTCCCGGGGCTAAAGCGCGCTCTCGTGCCGTCTTAGTCTTACCCCCTCCTAAGCCGCTAGTGCGCTACGTACCACTCAGCTCTCCCGCCGCGCACGTGCCAACGCAGAAACATCAGGGACCTCCGTGCGTTAGAAGATCTCCGCACGTTCGAAGAAGATTTCCGTGCGTTTGAGAGAGATCTCCGTACGTTTGAGAGAAGATCTCCGTGCGCCCCCCCTCTTAAAGAAGACCGCCGCGCGTTCCCCGCTAGAGAAGTCTCCGCGCGTTAGAGAAGATTTCCGTGCGTTTGCGAGAAGATCTCCGTGCGCGTTTGAGAAAGATCTCCCGTGCGTCCCCCCTCTTAAAGAAGACCGCCGCGCGTTCCCCGCTTAGAGAAGATCTCCGCGCGTTAGAGAGAGAGCCTCCGCGCGTTCTCCCTTACTGAAGATATCCGTGACTCTTGCATCACTGTCGATTGAAGGTATCCAGAGTGTGTCTCAGAGTTCCGGATACATCATTTATACCTGTCCTATATCATTCTGTGTTTCTTGGATTCAATAATTAGTTTTGTTTAAGCCATATTCCAAATTTGGTTCTCTCGACCTTGAACCCCTTCATCTCCCTTTCCCCTAAGATAATATTGGGGGTCCAGAAAAGGATCCCTTCCCCTTTCCACCCCCCCTTCCACAAATATTTTTTTTTTTTTTTTTTTTTTTTTTTTTGAAAAAGACATTCCACACTCTTTTCTCATTCACACTCACACTCACACAGTCTTTTCGGCAACTTAGGCCATTTAAGGCTTTTAGACGACTAACCGTTGTATAAGATTATATATGTTGGTGGTCCAGGCCATGTAAATTAAACATATTTTGCATGTTTTTTACAGTGTTCTTCATAGTTATTTATTTGTTTTCTTTTCTCATCATTATTTTTTTTTTTTTTATACGAACTATGCACTTTTATAAAAGTTTTTTGTATCATGTTTTTTGTAGATGTATTTTCACCAAATATGAGTATGTAGCAGAGTTCACCACAATAAGAATTTTTATATTTTTATATAAATGTTTTTTTTTATACATACCAATGATTATAATAATTATTCTAAAATTATTATTCAAATGAAAATATTATAAATTAATTTAAATCGAAATAAATAAGAAATTGTGATGACGTCGAGGTAGGAGAGGACATACCACCCCTGAGTATGTTAGGGGAGGGGAATGAGGAAGAAAGCGGAAGCCGACAGACCCAGCCGAGCCCTCTTACTGAAAGGGTTAACGAGAGAGAAACGTGCGACATTTTCTTGTGCCCAGGATTTTGAATTTGTGAGATGGTGATATCTACTTGGTCTACTGCTGGATGATCTCAACATCTTGGTGATCCTCTTCTGCGGATGCTGCGCCAATGGAAGACAGATAAGTCTCCAACATCGCCCTTAAACCCCCCTTATTAGTGAAGTGAGCATAGCTAGCTATTGCTAATACGAGTTCTAATCATATTGAAAAGTTTTAAATATAAATATATAAAAAAAGCGCTTTACAATTAATAAAATAAGTTATAAAACAATTAATTCTTTAAAAACTACAAACAATGATCATAATAAAAAGGCATTGAATATCTATAGATTAAATTAAAACGAAACAAGAGATCTCAGGTTAACTTTAAATATAAAATTTGTATTGGAAGATTATATATTTAATTTAAGTATCAGATTGATATTCTATTTCTTTAATCACTAGTTTTTTAATACATTTCCTATAAAAAAAAGCCGAAGCAGATAGATAACTCTCATTTCTTATTTAATAAACCTTACTTATTTTAAGATTCATTCAACGTGCATTTTTTTGACCCCTCAGCATCATAAGTTTCAGTTTCTCTCTTTCAGCAAAAATATTTATTCCTCGTTAATTCGAGAAGCACGTTGACTGTGCCTGTGGGCAGGGAAAACACCCCCTAGTTCCCCCCCAAGGTACGGGAAACGGTGTATGGTGGAGTTACTGGCGATTTGAAGTTGATTTAAAAAATCAACATACCTCTTCAAGGCCGGCATTCATTTGTCGATATAATGGTTGATGATTTTGATGATGTCAGTAATTTTAATAAATTGCTAAATTAAATTTGTTACGATTGAAATACGAAACCAACACAACAAATATTAATTCAAAAAAAAAAAAATGTTATTATTAAAGTTTAAAATTAATAATTTAAATAAATTATTTAGAGAAAGAAAAATTAGCAAAGACGCAGATAAATTATTTCCA
>JAKCPI010004336.1:0-35693 GCA_023213315.1 Euborellia annulipes | reverse complement strand
AAGTTTGCGCCCTCCATCATGATAATTATTTCGAAACATGCTGTCCCCCCTAAAACCCCCCTTCAAAATTGGAGAAATCGTTATGTAATAATAAAAATAATATATGATAAATATACCAGTATGTTATTTATACTAATGGGATATGCTTGTTTATCCGAGGCTGGATAAGAGGCGTTTAGGGTTTGTCGCTTTATAGAAGAAAAATATTTTAATAATAAAAAAAATGAATAAATTTTTTTCATCCACAAAATGAAAATATTCTTTAGCTAATAAAATTTTAAACTAGACAAAATCAAACCTAATTTAAAAGAAAAAAAATATAAGAGCTCAGCAATTTTTTATTTTTATAGATTGAAATAAAGTTTCTTATTTTTCTTCTCACTCACACAACTGCAAATCATCTCAATGAAATCCGGTAATATAGCAATTTTATTAAAGTTAATCTATAGCTTAAAAAAAAATATATAAATAAAAAAAGGGCGTAAGCCCTTATATATAAAAAATTACTCTCCGTCAGTAATCTAATTCTCAGAAGTGCGAGAGGGTGAGAAAAAAAAGAGAGTGGGGGTGTTAGTCTTTGGCAACTTTATTGGCTAATAAAGCGCTTGGATTGGTTTAAGACCTTTTTTTGTTTACTTGATTTGAATTTATCGAGGGAATAGCACATGGCTGCTCCTATTTGGAATATAACGTGTTTAATGAGTTAAAAAAATAACCTTCTTCTGGATATCGACTAGAAAATTGCTCTCAGTAAAGAAGACAACTCATTAAAAAAAAAAAAAAGATTAACGAAACAAAAATAAAAAAAAAGTATTCATAATATAGAAAATTGGTCACATAATTATGTTTATTTGTTACATTTATTAAAGTGAAACTTTTATTATATCCTCTCAAATTTTTTGGCTCTTCTATGAGCATGTCGCGTTACAAGCCTTGACGACAAGGGCCGTGACCGCCACAAGTCATGACGTCACAATCCGTAACGACAAATATAAGAAAGTTGAAATTTAATATATACAACGAATTATAAAAAAATAATTGTGAGATTTAATAATTCAATTTTTAAATTGATAAAATATAATTTTACTTTCTCTTACCTATGTATATATGTATATATATGTTCTTGAAGGTTTCCGCGACCGGATGTATGCGAAGACAAGTTTTCTCGGGTTAAGTCGCGTGGGGTGCTGAGATTTACTCGACGTTTCGGCTCTCCTTTTGGAGCCATTTTCAAGAGAGAAGGAAGTTAGGAGGTAATGGTGGAGGGGGGTTGTTTACGGGGTCGCAGTCTTCCTGGTCCCCAGGTCAATTTGGTGGATGACTCAGAGGCGTGGATTGGTCTCTGAGAACTGGAGGAAGGTTGGGTGTGTGTAATTGTGTTCGGTTTAGGTTGACTACGGGGCCTCAATCTGCCTACTCCCCAAGTCGGTGTGTTGGTGGTGTGTTTGGTGGATGCCTCAGAGGTCTGGGTTTGTCTCTGAGGAATGGACAGTGGTTGGTTCTGTGTAATCGGGTTTGTGTTTGGTTTGGGTTGACTTTGGGGCCTCAATCTGCCTACTCCCCAAGTCGGGGTGTTAGCTCTTGGTTCCCGGGGTCTCAACCTGCCTACTCCCCAGGCCGAGAGTAACTGACTGCGAGCCGGAGGTGCAGGTCCTTTTATACCTGTTGCCGGGCATGTGGGCGTGGCTTTGGGAGTCACGTGGCTGTCTCTGATTGGCTGGGCCTGGTCTGGGGGCGTGGCTTTGGGAGTGACGTGCCTGTCTCTGGTTGGCTGGGCTTGGTCTGGGGGCGTGGCTTTGGGAGTGACGTGGCTGTCTCTGGTTGGCTGGGCCTGGTCTGGGGGCGTGGCTTGGTTTGTTGAGATGGATTTGCTGTTGGATATGTTACGTTTGTTTGTGATTGTTTGTGTTTGTTTTGGGGACGTGATATTGTTGTTTCGGGACAGTTTTGGAGTGTGTGAAGTCTTTGTATTTGTGTGAGCCTTGGTTTGGAGTTTAGGAATAAGTGTTTTCCATGTTGTTGGGAAATTGAGGGCGTCGTCTCTTTTGTTTAGACATTCAGGCCTTTTGTAAATTTCTATGGCTTCTCTTGTGATACGGGAGTGGAAGTTGTTTATTGGTTCTATTGTTTTTGTTTGTTCGAAGTTCATAATGTGTCCTGTTTCGTTATGGTGTTTTACTATTGCTGACTGAGGGTCTAGTTTTCTTAGTGCCATTTTGTGTTCGTAAATCCTGAATTGAACTCTTCTGTTAGTTTGGCCTATGTATGACCGATGACACTCGGCACAAGGAATTTCGTAGACTCCGGGGGATTCGTTTGGAATAGTGTCTTTTGGATTTCTTATTAGGTTTGATAGTTTTTGGTGTGTGGTGAAAATGGGTTTTATGTTTTTCTTTTGAAGAATGCGGCCAATTTTATCTGTTATGCCTTTTATGTATGGGAGAAATGCCTTGTGTGTGTTTGGATCTTCAGGTTCTGTTGTAGTTTGTGTTGGTGGTTTTGGTTTTGCCTCATTGTGTATGTGTTTAAGTACCTGGTGTTTGTTGTACCCGTTTTGGGTTAGTGCCTCGGTTAGTTTATGTATTTCATTTTGTCGGTTTTGATTGTCGGTTAGTCTGAGGGATCGTGTTACTAGGGTGCGTATTACTGAATTTAATTGTGCTGGGTGATGGTGGGAACCGGCATTTAGATACCGATTTGTGTGGGTTGGTTTTCTGTATACTGTGTGTGAGAAACCTTCGTCTGAGTTCTTGGTGATCAGGACGTCTAAGAATGGGAGAGAGAAGTCTTTCTCGATTTCTAATGTGAACTGGATCTGGGGATGTATTCTATTTAGATGATTTAGGAAGCTGTCCAGGTGGTTTTTGCCATGAGGCCAGATAACGAATGTGTCGTCCACGTATCGTAACCAGCAGGTCGGTTTGTGTTGAGCGGTGTTTAAAGCTTTGTTTTCAAAGTCTTCCATGAAAATCTTTTTTAAAATTTAAAAATTTTAAAAAAAAACAGAATCCCACCCGAAACCATTTCATTAATCAAACACTGCACCTCAAACACGTACTTCACTTTCAACAACCAATTCTACAAACAGGTCCAGGGGGCACCAATGGGCTCTCCTCTCTCACCGGTGTTGGCCAATATTTTCATGGAAGACTTTGAAAACAAAGCTTTAAACACCGCTCAACACAAACCGACCTGCTGGTTACGATACGTGGACGACACATTCGTTATCTGGCCTCATGGCAAAAACCACCTGGACAGCTTCCTAAATCATCTAAATAGAATACATCCCCAGATCCAGTTCACATTAGAAATCGAGAAAGACTTCTCTCTCCCATTCTTAGACGTCCTGATCACCAAGAACTCAGACGAAGGTTTCTCACACACAGTATACAGAAAACCAACCCACACAAATCGGTATCTAAATGCCGGTTCCCACCATCACCCAGCACAATTAAATTCAGTAATACGCACCCTAGTAACACGATCCCTCAGACTAACCGACAATCAAAACCGACAAAATGAAATACATAAACTAACCGAGGCACTAACCCAAAACGGGTACAACAAACACCAGGTACTTAAACACATACACAATGAGGCAAAACCAAAACCACCAACACAAACTACAACAGAACCTGAAGATCCAAACACACACAAGGCATTTCTCCCATACATAAAAGGCATAACAGATAAAATTGGCCGCATTCTTCAAAAGAAAAACATAAAACCCATTTTCACCACACACCAAAAACTATCAAACCTAATAAGAAATCCAAAAGACACTATTCCAAACGAATCCCCCGGAGTCTACGAAATTCCTTGTGCCGAGTGTCATCGGTCATACATAGGCCAAACTAACAGAAGAGTTCAATTCAGGATTTACGAACACAAAATGGCACTAAGAAAACTAGACCCTCAGTCAGCAATAGTAAAACACCATAACGAAACAGGACACATTATGAACTTCGAACAAACAAAAACAATAGAACCAATAAACAACTTCCACTCCCGTATCACAAGAGAAGCCATAGAAATTTACAAAAGGCCTGAATGTCTAAACAAAAGAGACGACGCCCTCAATTTCCCAACAACATGGAAAACACTTATTCCTAAACTCCAAACCAAGGCTCACACAAATACAAAGACTTCACACACTCCAAAACTGTCCCGAAACAACAATATCACGTCCCCAAAACAAACACAAACAATCACAAACAAACGTAACATATCCAACAGCAAATCCATCTCAACAAACCAAGCCACGCCCCCAGACCAGGCCCAGCCAACCAGAGACAGCCACGTCACTCCCAAAGCCACGCCCCCAGACCAAGCCCAGCCAACCAGAGACAGGCACGTCACTCCCAAAGCCACGCCCCCAGACCAGGCCCAGCCAATCAGAGACAGCCACGTGACTCCCAAAGCCACGCCCACATGCCCGGCAACAGGTATAAAAGGACCTGCACCTCCGGCTCGCAGTCAGTTACTCTCGGCCTGGGGAGTAGGCAGGTTGAGACCCCGGGAACCAAGAGCTAACACCCCGACTTGGGGAGTAGGCAGATTGAGGCCCCAAAGTCAACCCAAACCAAACACAAACCCGATTACACAGAACCAACCACTGTCCATTCCTCAGAGACAAACCCAGACCTCTGAGGCATCCACCAAACACACCACCAACACACCGACTTGGGGAGTAGGCAGATTGAGGCCCCGTAGTCAACCTAAACCGAACACAATTACACACACCCAACCTTCCTCCAGTTCTCAGAGACCAATCCACGCCTCTGAGTCATCCACCAAATTGACCTGGGGACCAGGAAGACTGCGACCCCGTAAACAACCCCCCTCCACCATTACCTCCTAACTTCCTTCTCTCTTGAAAATGGCTCCAAAAGGAGAGCCGAAACGTCGAGTAAATCTCAGCACCCCACGCGACTTAACCCGAGAAAACTTGTCTTCGCATATGTAATATATATATAGAGAGAGAAAGTATTGGATTCATGTCAAAAATTCGATGTCGAGATTTTGATGGATCTTCACGTTTTGAGGTCCCCTGAATCCAAAAAAGTGGTTTTCGCGACATGGTCTGTCTGTGTGTGCGTGGGTGGGTGGGCGGGTGTGTGTGTGTTCAATTTTAAGCATGAAGGAATTGAGCTACGAGTTTGAAATTTTATATTTAAGTTTTTTACTTCCCGGGACCGGAAAAATAAGCTTTTAATCAAAATCAGCCAAAGAGTTCTAGTACTTTACTGATGTACTTTTTCAGTTTTTTTCGATTTTCTCAAAATTTGCTCCAACGATTTTTTTTTTTTAATTCAAAAATCAATTATTTTTTAGATTCTCTTTAAAATGTATATTCTTATTTTGCCATTGAAATCTTCTGAAGACCACTTTACTCTTGTATTTCATAGGGAAGATAGGAGAAATGGTTGCCATGGTAACAAAATATAAATATTTTCCCATACTTATAAATTTTACATCTGAATTCAATGTTCCGTACTGCCGGGAACTAAATACTTGTTGACACAAAAAATCTGGTGTGACAAGCACTGAACACAACTTTCGATTACCGAAGGTAAGAGAAAGTTGTGTGCTATGCGCCAGTCACACCAGATTTTTGAAAATAATTTAAAATGATTCAAATCTTCAATATATATATATAATAGCGGTGTGTCCGTCTGTCTGTCCGCCCGAGCCAGCTGGCGGGGAACCAGGGGGGGGGGGGCGAAGCCTCCCTGGGTATACCGGGGCCTGCCGAAGGCGGGCGGCGCGGCTAGTTACTAAATAAATATTGTTCACAGTTTTTAATATGCCTCTATTGATTTCCCATTTTCATTAATCATTTTTCAATTATTAAGTTAAGATTAAAAACGCGATTTTAATACCCTTAATTGAATAATTTCCTGAAAATTTTCAGTTAAACGCCCTACGATCCGAAAAAAGTTTCTCTTGCATCGTGGTTTCATAAAACCACACAATGATTTTAATTTATGATTTATTAATTGGTTTTCGAGGAATAAATGTGTCGAGTCTACTCGTCTTGTTCCTAGAAACGAGAAAATTATGGGTTTCGGTGAAATCACTAGCTGGAGTGGTAACACAATATTATATATATATTATTATAAATACACACGGTCAGAGGCCGGTTGGGTTTGAGGTGGGTGTCTTCGTGCACAAAAGCACCTCGGGTAAATAAACGGGTCCCGATAGGAATTTCAAATAAGTGTTATTATAATGTACTTGTTGGTAGTATTTGATAAATAATGGATTTTAAAAAAAAAATTTTAAAGATTTTTTTTTTAATTTCCCATCACTTGCATCGTGGTTTCATAAAACCACACAATATTTTTTTAAATTTTTTCCGCCTTGCGGAAAATTTCTTCTTCCCCCCCCCCTGAAAATCCTAAAAATCATTTTACCTTTTTTTTAGGGAGACTAAATTTTTTCCGCACCTTTTCCGCTTTGCGGAAAATTTTTTTCTCCCTCAAGTGACCTTTTTTCCCATCTTTTCAGACTCAGGTTTCAGCCGGCCGAAACCTGAAACTACCGCCGAAACCGAATATTCTGTCGGTTCCTAGTTTTTATATTAAAAAAAAAAAACTGCATCAAAATGTCCCTAAAAGTTATAAAGAAATTTATTTATTTTTGTTTAAGATCATAAATTATAGTAGAAATAGATTGAATTTGTCACTAATGATAAAACAAGTGATCTTTTTTGTCTTTGGTGTTTGAACATGAAGGTAAATAAAAAATCGGCCCCCATTAAGATCAATCTGACCTCCTCATCTGTCGAGAACGGGGACAAAAACTCGACGATTAATGACAATTAATGGAAAAGGAGAGAGATCCCGTTGGCTCAAAAGGGAACAGATAACGAACACGTATTTATTAATTATAAAAAAATAAAATAAACAATTTAACATGATATATCACACATATTAAAATTTATTACGGAACATGGAGATATTTTAAATAAAGCAGAGGTGCTCGGATTTTATAATAAAATTTTATAGCCCATTAAAAATAAAAAAACTTCTCTACATATATACAAAATAATGATAATATATATATATATATATATATATATGCGAAGACAAGTTTTCTCGGGTTAAGTCGCGTGGGGTGCTGAGATTTACTCGACGTTTCGGCTCTCCTTTTGGAGCCATTTTCAAGAGAGAAGGAAGTTAGGAGGTAATGGTGGAGGGGGGTTGTTTACGGGGTCGCAGTCTTCCTGGTCCCCAGGTCAATTTGGTGGATGACTCAGAGGCGTGGATTGGTCTCTGAGAACTGGAGGAAGGTTGGGTGTGTGTAATTGTGTTCGGTTTAGGTTGACTACGGGGCCTCAATCTGCCTACTCCCCAAGTCGGTGTGTTGGTGGTGTGTTTGGTGGATGCCTCAGAGGTCTGGGTTTGTCTCTGAGGAATGGACAGTGGTTGGTTCTGTGTAATCGGGTTTGTGTTTGGTTTGGGTTGACTTTGGGGCCTCAATCTGCCTACTCCCCAAGTCGGGGTGTTAGCTCTTGGTTCCCGGGGTCTCAACCTGCCTACTCCCCAGGCCGAGAGTAACAGTTACTCTCTCTTGAAAATGGCTCCAAAAGGAGAGCCGAAACGTCGAGTAAATCTCAGTACCCCACGCGACTTAACCCGAGAAAACTTGTCTTCGCATACATCCGGTCGCGGAAACCTTCAAGAACATATATATATATATATATTTTTTTTTTTTTTTTTTTTTTTTTTTTTTTTTTTTTTTAATTTAAATTTCGATTCGAGAAGCCTAGTCTCCTAGAGAAAGGATTAAAAAAGATCAAATAGACTTAGAAAGCGAAAGCGAATTTAACTTTGTACTTGTTTATAATGAAGAGAATAAAGAAGAATTAAGATCAACTTTATCTGAAATAATAAGGCAAAGAGTTCTCTTGTGTGTGTAGGGGGAGGGGAGGGGGGGGTTGGTGGTGCAGAAGGCAGCCTCCCTCACTCCCTTTCCTTCCGTTTCCTTTTCCTTCCCATTCTCTCTCTCTCAAGAAGATCCTTTTCCAGACTTCGTATATTTACTTACTCTTTATATATGTATATTCAAGAAGAGGGGGGGGGGATATAATTTATTGATTTTGTATTTGAATATAATATATTAAATTTTTTTTTTTTTTTTTTGGAAATTATTTATTTTAGTATTCTATGTCAAAGTGTTACTTCAAGTTAATACATGGATATTTTTTTAACTATTGAGTTTGGTGAAATAATACTTATACTAGTAATATAATATTGATAATTATTGGACTGTTCGGCATTTTTAGGTGTTTGTTTTTTGCTGTTGTTCGCCTTTTGTTGCCCATCGGTCCTGACATTGTTTTGGCTTAATGCACAGATCATACATTGGACAGGTCCACGTTAAAAATTCTGTGTAAATTTATGATCATGAGGAAAACTAACCATGACACGGAAGAAAAAAAATTTTGCCTCGAGAGATTTGAGCTATTTATATTTATTTTCAACTGTTTTTTACAACGCCTTTATTATCTCTTATTATTTGTAGAATTTTGAAATTTCCAACCTTTTTAAGTACTTACAGAGCCCGGGAGCCGTGGCTCAGTGAGAAGACATTAGCTTCTCGCACCGGAGTCCCGGGCTCGCTTCCTGTCCCAAGCGAGAAAAAATTTATTTCATTTGATTTGACTTCAAATCATTTGAAATAAATAGGGATGGGGTCTAAATGGCCTTAGATGCCGAAAAAGACCTTAAAAATTAAAAAAAAAAAAAAAAAAGTACTTACAGAATATAAAAAAAAGGTATATGAGAGCCATCTGAAGTAAACCTTGCAAAATGATTCCCCATTTAGCTGTTCTCCCCCTTGTTTTGTGCTGTGCGGGACCATGGGCATATTACATACATTATATCCGTCTTTTTTTAGAGAGAACAATAATACCAATCAATTGAAATACTCATAAACACCTGTGTGATCGGAGGAGGAATCAAATTAAACTAAACGCCCCCCCCCCCCTCTTCCTCCTAAAAAAAATAAATAAAAATCTGGTGTGACTGGCGCACAGCACACAACTTTCTCTTACCTTCGGTAATCGAAAGTTGTGTTCTGTGCTTGTCACACCAGATTTTTTGTGTCGACATGTATTTAGTTTCCGACCATAGGGTACGATTGAATTCAAGATGTAAAATTTATAAGTATGGGAAAATATTTATATTTTGATACCATGGCAACCATTTCTCCTATCTTTTCTATGGAGTACAAGAGTAAAGTGGTCTTCAGAAGATTTCAATCACAAAATGAGAATATACATTTTATAGAGAATCTAAAAAATAATTGATTTTTGAATTTTAAAAAAAATCGTTGGAGCAAATTTTGAGAAAATCGAAAAAAACTGAAAAAGTGCATCAGTAAAGTACTAGTACTCTTTGGTCGATTTTGTTCAAAAGCTTCGTGTCACGTCCCATGGGGGTGCCTAACTTAAATATAAAATTTCAACTTCCTAGCTCTTTTTGTTCTTGAGATATTTTGTTCACAGACAGACAGACAGACAGACAGACAGACAGACAGACAGACACACAGACAGACCATGTCGCGAAAACCACTTTTTTGGATTCAGGGGACCTCAAAACGTGTATATCCATCAAAATCTCGACATCGAATTTTTGACATGAATCCAATACTTTCTCTCTATATATATATTACATATATACATAGGTAAGAGAAAGTAAAAATATAGAGAAATAAATAAAATGTTAAATTTTAAACGCTGCTAAAAACATTAATATAAGTTGGCAAAGGGAAAGTACAGAAACATCAAAAAGTAAAGCCAATATGTCAATTGCGGAAGGATTTTGCCAAATGCCGATGCCAAAATCCTTCCGCAATTTACATATTGGCTTTACTTTTTGCTGTTCCTGTACTTTCTCTTTCCCAGCATAACATCAACAGCAGCTTCTCTCCTGATTAGAGCCTATATATTACGTATTGTATACAGTAAGTGTGTACAGCTGGAAATCGCAGATTAGGAAGACAAGGAGAGGCCTCTGGGCCGTAGCACAGTACTTGCCACGAATCAATTGAAATTAATAGAAACCGAGTTTAAGTGTGATTCAGGATGTGCAGATGCTAAATGTTTCATCTTCATTGAATGTATGGACATTCTGATAGACGTTGTTACAGAATTATAAAATATTCTAAATATTTTATAATTCTGTGAAAACCTCTCTCAGAATTTTCAAACATTCACTGAAGATGTCCATGTAGAGAGACCGAAATATTTGCAATAAATTGAAGTGGTGAGAGAGAAGAAGAGGCTGGCTTTTTTCTCTTTATTATTTGATTATTCTTTGATATTTATTCAGGGGTCGTCCAAACTTGCCCCCCCTCTCGAAAAAAATTTCTCGCTTCAGTTGTGCTGTTCACAGCGACGAGCCTTCACTCTCACCGGTTGTAACACCAAGAGTAGCGAAATACAAGTGAAAACATTTATTGAAACTTAAATATTGATTCTGTTTTCAAATCTAAAAAAAAA
The DNA here is from genome assembly GCA_023213315.1 of Euborellia annulipes. Taxonomy (NCBI): domain Eukaryota; kingdom Metazoa; phylum Arthropoda; class Insecta; order Dermaptera; family Anisolabididae; genus Euborellia; species Euborellia annulipes. The sequence goes on along the minus strand of JAKCPI010004336.1, from coordinate 25,183 downwards.
AAAAGATATGAAGGGGTTATATAAAAATACAAACTTTTCAAAATGTTTTTTTTTTAAATCTCATACCCTACTTTACACATTTAAAATTTTTTTTTCCTACACTCTTTTCATTGCCATTTAGAGGTCTCTTAATATTAGTAAAAAAAGAGAAGAAGGAAATTGAGTTAGAATGTAAAAAAAAAGCAATAAAAGAACTAATTTTCCATTCGGGCTAGTGCCTTCTTAAGTCTCCGGGTAATCCTTGTTCGATGGGCGAGCGAGATTGCCGGAGGAACGACCGTGAGGCGAATTTCAAGAGGGTTGCGCCCCCATTAAATTGTATTCTATTTATTTACAAGCTAAACATCTTATTACATTAGTTTTTTTCTCATTAAATCCCGAGGAAGGAGGAAATTACGTTATGTTAAGACCTAAAAAGTAAACGAGAGAGAGAGAGATGGAACTTCCAGGAGAAATCGCTCTCTAGATGTTAATTAGTATTGAATTTTAATAGAAACTAGCCGCCCCCTCCCCACCAGCTGGCTCGGGCCCGCCTGCGGCGGACCCTCGCCTTTTCTTAATTATGAAAAAAAAATTATCATTACTATTCCAATCCAGTGCCTGCTTGAGGATTTGTTTACATTAATAGAATACACAAATGGAAAGAATACATAAATATTTCTCTATACATTTCCTATGGGAGAAATCGTAACTTTCGGAATTAATAACTCCAAAAGTTATAGGAATTTTCGGGATGAAAATAATTTTCCTGTAATCCATAGAAGGTCCTCTTTAAACATAAAAAATTTCGTTTCAAAATTCCAACGGGAAGTTGCAAATAGAGCGTGGCAGACGGACATAAGCGAATTATACAAATAGATATTTTGGGTATGAACATTTTTTTTTTTTTTTTAAGAAATGCCTGGACCCCCAAAAGATCTATTAATAAATAACGGTTATCATAAGGTCTTAAATGGCCTAAGTTGCCGAAAAGACTGTGTGAATGTGTGTGTGAGTGTGAATGAGAAAAAAGTGTGTTAAAAAAAAAAATTTAAAGAGTTTGTGTGGACTTGTGAGTTGGGCTTTTGTGTTGTCTATCTTCCAGGCGAAAAAAAGGAAGTAATTAAAAAAATGGCATGATAATAATATATTAGTAATAATCAAAGGAAGGGTGAATGTGAAATAAACTCACTCCATAATACTAATAAATAACAGCAAGAATGAAATTAACCGTTGTGTTAGTGAACGCCTTGAACGAGTTTAATGCCTATTTAGATATATTTTGGAGCAAATCGCTAATAATTCAGTCGGCGCTTTAACCGCCTCCGACAGCTTTGAATAAATGACTCAGCAAGTGTTAGCAAGGTCCAAAAGGGGGCAAATTAAACAAGCATACTGAAAGAGTGAGAGAGAATTTACTGCTAATACCCTTAGCCTTAGCAGACTCCCCACCTTTATAATATATTGTTTTAAATTCTTTATCATATTTATTTATAGACCATGAATTTTTTTTTTTTTTTTTATTCGTTTGTAAAATACTGTGTGCAATTTAACTTTTCTCTTTTTTTTTTTTTTTGATCGAATTAGTTAATTAAGAGCTTGTTGGAAGACTTTTTGTTCCATCTCTCTTTAAAGAGCTTCTTAAAACCTCACGTCTTAAGAATATAATAATGATTTATTACATAAATAAAAATTCAGTAAAGTAGATGTAGATTTAAAATATTCTCATTCATTATTTTGTTATAATAATGTTTATATTATCGGTTATTAACTCGAATGATAATTATAACAAATTAGCGAGATGTGTTTATGCTTATGATTGGGAAAAAATACACCCCCTGGAACCAGGACCTCCACGCTTTCGAGGCGGGTAGAAGTATATAACTCTTTCCAAAGTGCAAGTACCCCTATGGGTTGAAGCAAATATGACGATTGTATGTTTCTTGCAATAAAAAAATATAAATTGAAAGTAGGAATTTCCTCGCGGCGCCATATGACGCCGCATGATTCGCATGGGCCTGTGTTTGAGTTTAGATACACTAATATCCTCGGTGACAAGGTACAGTTGGCGCCACAAGTGTCTGATGCGCTCGAGAGTGGAGCCTTGAGATTAGGCAACCAAAATGCTTAAGCGTTGTGTTCAAAGTAGCTTGTTCACTGAATTTTCATTAAAAAAAAAATGATTTATTTATTTTAAAAATATTGGTTTGGTTGACTAAACTCAAGGCTCCAGTCTCGAGCATATCAGACACTTGCGGCGCCGACTATACAAACAAACAGGAATATAAATTCATAATACAAAACAGCAAATAATAAACAAAACAAAAAAGAAGAATAGAAAAGATGCTGTAACAAGTTACAATGGAAAACTGTCAACATCTACCATATTCTCTGGATATTGCATCTTCAGATCTTTTAATCTGTTCAGGTCTTTTCATAAGGACAAAAAAAAGCTGTCCCAAAACTAACCCTTAAACTATTTTCAAGAATATGGAATCAACAAGCTTGAAGATCTTTTGGAAAACAAAAAATGGTGCCTGTTTATTCTTTAAATTTTCACCCGTTTTCAGGCACTTTGACAATCAGACAATTAAAAAAAAAAAAAAAACTGCAAAACCTGGAGTAAATGACGCATGCAAATTTAGACTTATTTTCTGATTATAACTTTGCCCTAAAAATAAAAAAAAAAATTATCCGATTGTCTCTTGTCAATATTTTTTTCTTTTTTTTTTTGGATCATCAATAATAATATGAATTGAAAAATGCAATTATAACATGTCAGCAATTTTAAGGATATAAAAATAAAATTTATCTGACACACAGGTGGGATTATGAGTTGCAATTAGTTCCCCAGGCTGCGTTTAATGAATGGCTTCCAAGCTATTTAATGAATTCGTTATTCATTCTCAAAACTTGTCCAATAACTGTCACATTTTGAGTCTACTGCCGAACTTGCTGAATTCACACTCCACCCATCCCTTTTATTCCTGTCTAGTTCTTCGGGAAAAGTTAAAAAAAAATCGCGTTATCTTCATGTTATTCTCTCATTGCCCACCCAACCCCCCCTTAAACTTAATTTATATATGAAAAATTATAAATACCCGTAGGCACTATTTTAATTTACAAAATAATAAATTTTGATAACTTCAGACACAGGTTGTTTTCTAATTACCTAAATAAACTTCCTAGATGTTGCAAAATGTATAATATTTGAACATGTGTTACGTCAACTTTCACTAACGTTGAGGACTCAAACAAACCCTTCAAATATCGAAATTCTTAACTAATCTCATAAATATTCTTAAACTTAAAAAAAAAAATTTATATGAAAAAAAAAAATCGTAAAAATTGATTTACGGCATGAAAAAAAAGTTTATCTTTAAATAAACTACATCGGAATTTATTTATCAGCTAAAACACGAAGAACCCTATAAAAAATAATATTTAAAAATAAAATAACTAGGTCATAGATAATAATATTATTTTATATACTTATCTTTAAAATAAACGATAGCAAAAAAAAGCAAATATGGTAATCGAATAAGTTTATAATAATAAAAGTCTTTGTATTCAAAAATAAAATATACGATTTTAGTGGAGGAGCTGGATTCAAGAATTTTTAGTGGAGGAGGAGCTGGGATTCAAAGTATTAATGGTCTGCTTAAATCTTGTATTAAAAATTCCTGAGTGAATATAGAATTGAAAAGATAAATTAAAAAAATATAAGGCACAGTACTGACCTAAATGAACTAATTTATTTATTTATTTTTTTAAGAAATCTAGTTAAACAAATTAGGGATTTAAGGGACAAAAATCTCGCAAATAAACCGATGGTCCAAAGAAAAGAGACCTTTGGGAATAATAAATTACTTGGTTTAAACTTTTGACCTCGAATCAGTCTCGGGATAACCTTTTTTTTTTGTTTTTTTGTTTCTCTACTCTCTGTTCAAATTAATTCCTCTGTTAAAATAATTACATAAAAAAAGAGAGGATTTACGCAAAAATAAAACTCGTATAATATTATTTAATAATCGGAATTTAATTAAGAGAGAGAAGAGAAATTAAAATACGTACTATATGTCATTTGAATCGAATTAACAGTTGAATTTAATCATATATTTATGTGCCAAATATAATAGTTGGGTTTTATGAGGGAGCTGTGATATAAGTCAGTGGATGACGATTGTATTAATAAAAAAAATTCTATCAACTTGTTTGGAACCTAATAGGATTTGCTTATGTGCACTAGAGTTCTAAAATTTCAATTATTGTCAGCTGGGACAAGAAACAAACATAAGTTGAAGGGATTGAAACATGCCTCCGACACAATAGTCAAGAAATAGCCAAATTCATTAAGAAAAGTGCCATCACAATACAATAGCCACAAAAAAGAAAGTGGGCGAAATGACCTTTGGTCAAAGGTCTGAAAGAGATAAAAAAAAAATAATAAAAATTGTCGACGCGACTAGACATTTATGCTCCGGAAGCAATTTTAAATTTAATAGACAAATTAAAAAATAAAAATTTTAAAGTGGATATTCTTTGGATTCCTGGGCATTGGGGATTCCCAGGGAATGAAAAAAACTGACGAATAAATAAATAAATAAATAAAAATAATGAAGGTTATATATGGACAGGCACATTAAACTAAATAAAAAGTAGGCCTATTTATAGGGCTGGGGCAGACTGTATCTTTTTTTTTTTTTTTTTTTAAACATTCACACTTTTTTCTCATTCACACTCACACTCACACACACATTCACACAGTCTTTTCGGCAACTCTGGCCATTTAAGACTTTATACGATAACCGTTGTAATTTATATATGTATTTGGGGTTCAGGCATTTCTATTTAAGCCATCTGGTAGACTGTATCATGTAAACAACCCAACCTTAGCACACAGGCCTTGGTTCTACAAACTAAAAATCACCAGAAAACATTTCAACTAGCCTATTTGCAGGATAAGAACTAATCATAGTTCAGTACAGCTTATCTCCCCTACAGCAACCACTCTATCCACAAGAGGGGTTTAATCTCGAAAAATAAAAATTAAAAAAAGTAAAATTATTAATAAACTTTGTAAAAAAATATAATTAAAAAAAAAAATCTAAAAAATCAATCTTTTTTTATGAAGTGAAACTTATTAGAGCGCTGCATTCCCTACAGGGGGGGACAGCTCTATGAGAAGAATGTTTATAAGTAATGATAGTTATATGACATAGACATAGATGGCAATACTAGGCTAGTTCAAAATTTATTCTGTAGAGTTCGTTTCATTCGCCAAGAAAATAACATTTTTTCATGAGTTTAATAAGAAATACATTAAGTGGCTTAAAAATCTGGATATAAATGAATTAACTTTTTTAAACTAATAAATTACTTTTAATTTTAAATTTTTTACAATTTATAAATGACCTTTTGTTAAAAAAAAAAAATTAATAGTACTACGTGTCATTCAAGTAGCTAAAAAAAGGTTTGAAATATCATTAAGCAAAGTGCATGTGAATTGCAACAAGCTCGAGTTCAAATCTCTCTGGGAGCAAGTTTTTTTTCCTGCTTACTTCCATGACAAACGTATAGATGGCCCTAAAGTTATAAACAATTTGTAACCTGGAGCTGTCCAGTCTTGATTGTGTTTGATCTGTGATTCCCTATACTCCGGTTGAAGGAGGGTTTGCTCATGTGCACAGAAGTCTTAAAATTCTATCATTCTCATCTGTGTACAAGTAACAAACGGCTACCGACGCAACACATTAACACCCCGAAAACAAGCTAATAAACCCAAAATACAGATGCCTATATTGTTTATTCATGAGATCCGATTTGACCAATGTATTTTGAGAGCTGGTTTCACTTATCTAGTATAAACACACGGTGGTTTTTAATTTTATTGAAGACAAAAATGAACAACATGGCCTGCTGTGAGGCGTCACGCTCTTTCGCAACCATCGGAAATTAATATAACAGCTGGAATTAATAATTCGGCGTTACAGTACAGAGCCATTCTAAAAGTCGATATCCTACCCCTTTACAATAAATAGCGGATTTTTTTTTTTGAATTCTTTCTTTCCCCTCATACATATTCATAAATTAAAAACATTAAAATATACTTTTCTTTTTTTAAAGTGATAATTTAATTTTTATAATCATTCTAGGAATTTTTTTTACCTTGCCCATATAACTCTAGATATTTATGAGTTTTTTCATTAAGATGTAGATCGGTATTTCAGATAATAATAAAAAAAAATTAATAGATCAATTTAAAAGAAAAGTAAAATCCATTTTCATGTAAATAATACCTTACTTCATTAACCTTCAACTTTTTTTCGCCCACGTGTCCCTTGATTAGGTTTTGAGTTCACTTAAAATTAAAATTTTTTATATGCAGAATAGATGATGTTTTAAACCTACGAGTTCAAACCTCTCGAGGTGCATTTTTTTTTAAACTAGTGTATGAAATTTTATTATTTTATATAATAATATTTATTTATGTCCGCCAAAATACATTTGTAATATTTGTACGTAATTTATTTTTTTCTTCCATTTCACAATTTTGTTTATAAAAATTGGAGGTACAAAGGCCTTTTGAAGCAGTTTTCCTTATTTCGGAAACTGATGAGGCCACAATATGGATAATAATTTATTCCATATATAAAAGGGGAAGGGGAGGGGGGTATGGAAGGGAATATAAAATAAATTATTGAGCTGCCCATGACTTGTTGAGGAGATATGCCTTGTAATTTTTTTTGAAGACATTGTATGAATCCAATACTTTCTCTCTATATTTATTAACATATATAGAGGTAAGAGAAAGTAAAAAAAGAATCATCAGCGAAAAAATGTAATATTTAAACAGTGTGTGTTTTGAACAAAAAAAAATCATCTTAATCACTCTCCGGTTTCAGTTTTTCAATAGAAAAGAATGAATATTTATGAAGAAGAAAAGAAGAGGTCTTTGAAGACGAGTGGGGCTAACCAGAGAGAGGAGCCAATCAGCATCCTGAAAGAATCCAATCGAGTTTGGACCGATTCGAAGAGGCAGCAGCCATTCTCAACAAGAAGAGCGAGAGACAAGAGCCTTTAACATTCATTCATTCGTCCATCATAAGAAAGAGGGCAGAGGGTTTATCTCCTCTTTTGATAGATTTATATTATATTATACATCTCTTCCCCCTTCCTTCTTCTATCTTCATTATTTCATCTTAAATTGAAAGAAACTTGCTGCAGTAGAATATATATATTTTTTAAATGGAAAAAAAAAAAAAATCAATTCTCTTTTCGATAGAACTAATGACAATATGAACAAACAAAATAAAAATATGGTGTGACTGGTCGCACAGCACACAACTTTCTCTTTATTTTCGGTAATCGAAATCTTCCTTTGGACAAGACCATCCTTTTTCTTTTAAAATCAAAAGAACGCCTAAAAGTTAGGCAACCAGAAGTGTAAGAGATGAGAAACGAAAGAGAAGAAGCAAGGAGAGGTGTTTAACTCCTCCTTTGAATAGACTAGAAAACGGAATATGGAAAGGGAGAAGAGCATAAAGCCCCGCCTACCAAAGGAGGCGTTTCTTTCTCTTCTTTATCCTTCTCTTCTATTCGTTTACGCTACTGGCTGCCTAACTCCCAGTCATTTATATTTTCTAAGATTAAAAAAAATAGTTTAATACTTGCATTATCTTAAACAACTAATTTGACACTGAGAGAGTATGATTTAATTATTTAATTTCAGAAATTTTTTGAGCCTCCATTTTGAAATTTTGGGACGCGAGTATTTTTTTCTGGACTTTCAATCAGTGGTGTGTCATTTGAGGGGGAGGGCAGGGGGGCATTTCCTTCCCCCCCCCCCCAAGGGCTCTGATTTTTATAAAATTTTATATTATTCTAAATAAAATATTTAAAAATATATCTACAAGTATACAAATTGTACAAAATTAAACAATTAAATTAAATATTTTTTTTTTTTTTTTTTTTTTTTTTTTGAAAAAAACATTCACACTTTTTTCTCATTCACACTCACACTCACACAGTCTTTTCGGCAACTTAGGCCATTTAAGACTTTTAGACGATAACCGTTGTATAAGATTATATATGTTGGTGGTCCAGGCCAGGGGGTATATAAGGGGGGGCCGAGGGGGCCGGGCCCCCCGAAATTTCCGAAACACATATAATATATAGGGATATACAGACATCAGCGCAACAATTTTTTCCGCAGGATGGACAACTATGGTTCCGCAATAGAAAAAATGTTCCTCAAAAAATTTCGTGTGAAAAAAGTATAGTTTCTTAAAAAAAAATTTTCCTTAAAAAATTTTTGAGTTCGGGCCCCCCCGAAAAAAATTTCTATATACGCCCCTGGTCCAGGCCATTAAATTAAATATATTTTGCATGTTTTTTTTTTACAGTGTTCTTCATAGTTATTTATTTGTTTTCTTTTTATATTAATATTTTTTTTTTTTTTTTTTATACGAACTATGCACTTTTATAAAAGTTTTTTGTATCATGTTTTTTGTAAGATGTATTGAAAAGAGGGGGGCGCAAAACAACAAGGGCAAAAGCCCAAAAAAAAAAAAAAAAAAAAAATTTTTGACCAAATTTGAGTAGGCTATTTGTAAGTAAATTTTAAGAAAAAAAATGTTTGCCCCCCCACTCTAGAAAAAGTTGAAATGACGCCACTGCTCTCAATAACGTCCTCAATAAGAGTGCAAAAGTTTCTTTCGAAATCCTAACCGAAATATGGCTAAACAAAGACACAGATATATAAGTTATGTTAAAGGCCTGTTTTTTAGGGCAAACTAGTTTATCCTAACGAACTTTACAGTAAATATTTACTCATCACATCTTGTAACAACAAGTAGACTTCTTCTGGTACTATGTATTATTGGGTTCAACCTTTTATTTGATTTTACTTTATTTTACTTTTACCAATTAAAAAAAAAAAAAATAAATAATTCATTACAACAGTAATAAATTTCGGTAATTATTTTCTTCTCTTATTCCTTTAAAATCACAAACACAAAGACAAATTTTGTCCTAGGATAAACTAATTTATTCTGAAATATTAAATACCCGAACGCACTCAGCACGAAGTAGTCCTAGAATAAACTAGTTTGTCCTAAAAAAACACTTTGGCCTGTAACATATATAATAAAAGATAATAATTAGATATTATTCAAACTGCCTCTAACTATTTAGTTTAGATTATCTAAATTTTCTATTCCACAAATATTATGAGTTTATTTTTGTTGATTGATCAAGCATCCACATAGCCTCGGGTCCTGAGTGGGCCAGGTGGATGCTTGCTTGCTACATCGGCAAAAATAAACTCATAATATTCGTGGAATAGATAATATAAATAGAAAATCTGGTGTGACTGGTCGCACAGCACACAACTTTCTCTTACCTTCGGTAATCGAAAGGTGTGTTCTGTGCTTGTTACACCAGATTTTTTGTGTCGACATGTATTTAGTTTCCGACAGTAGGGTACATTCGAGAGATGTAAAATTTATAAGTATGGCAAAATATTTATATTTTGTTACCATGGCAACCATTTCTCCAATCTTTTCTATGGAGTACAAGAGTAAAGTAGTCTTCAGAAGATTTCAATCACAAAATGAGAATATACAATTTAAAGAGCATCTAAAAAATAATTGATTTTTGAATTTAAAAAAAAAATCGTTGGAGCAAATTTTGAGAAAATCGAAAAAAACTGAAAAAGTGCATCAGTAAAGTACTAGTACTTTTTGGCTGATTTTGTTCAAAAGCTTCGTGTCAAGTCCCATGGGGGTGCCTAACTTAAATATAAAATTTCAACCTCCTAGCAAATTTCGTTCTTGAGTCATTTTGACAGACAGACCAAGTTGCGACTCAGTGGACCCAAAACGTGTATTTCCATCAAAATCGTGACAACGAATTTTCGACATAAATCCCAATATATTCTCTTTATATATATATAATACATATATAGGTAAGAGAAAGTAAAAAAGTAATATTGCGTGTCAATATTATTTTTATATTTAGTTATATTTCAAATTTTCAAAAGGTTCTATGAATTAAAAAAAAAAAAAAATTTTAATTAATTTTGTCTTCTTCACAGATTGAGAGAGAGATATTGATAATATTCAGTTTGTTGTATTTTTTGATCAAACAGATGAGTGAATTTTTTTTTTTTTTTTTTTTTTTTTTTTTTGAGTTAAATGAAAAAAAAAAAAATCTGGTGTGACTGGCGCACAGCACACAACTTTCTCTTACCTTCGGTAATCGAAAGTTGTGTACTGTGCTTGTCACACCAGATTTTTGTGTCGACATATATTTAGTTCCCGACAGTACGGAACATATGAATTCAGATGTAAAATTTATAAGTATGGGAAAATATTTATATTTTGTTACCATGGCAACCATTTCTCCTATCCTTCCCTATGAAATACAAGAGTAAAGTGGTCTTCAGAAGATTTCAATCGCAAAATGAGAATATACATTTTAAAGAGCATCTAAAAAATAATTGATTTTTGAATTTTAAAAAAAATCGTTGGAGCAAATTTTGAGAAAATCGAAAAAAACTGAAAAAGTACATCAGTAAAGTACTAGTACTCTTTGGCCGATTTTGATTAAAAGCTTATTTTTCCGGTCCAGGAGGGTGTTTAACTTAAATATAAAATTTCAGCCTCATAGCTCAATTCCTTCATGCTTAAAATTGAACACAGACACACCCACACACACACCCACCCACACACACACCCACCCACACACCCACACACACACACACACACAGACAGACCATGTCGCGAAAACCACTTTTTGGATTCAGGGGACCTCAAAACGTGAAGATCCATCAAAATCTCGACATCGAATTTTTGACATGAATCCAATACTTTCTCTCTATATATATATTACATATATACATAGGTAAGAGAAAGTAAAAAATCAGGCGTTCTTCATTTCACGTATATTTTTATTTCAATCGAAAATATTGACATCATGTATTCTTTAAAGCTTGCCATGCAACGCGGGGCCAACATTTATTTTTCAAATTGTCTGTCTTTTGAATGCTTGTCACGTGATTTTTTCCGTCCATATACCGAAAGAGAGAGCGAGTGAGCTAGATTTCATACCTCCCCCCTACAACTAAAAAAAAATGACTCAAGGGAGGCTTTTTGGTTGCATATCAGCATATTCATGAGGAACGGGGTGAGAGAGAGAGAGAGAGAGAGAGAGCGGAGAGAGAGAGAGAGAGAGCATAAGTGGAAGGCGACCGGAGGTGGATGGGGGACCGACCCACCATGCACGTCTTCTTCTCCATCCTCTTTCACTCTTCCTTTTTTTCTCTCAAGGGATTACACTCACACACACACACACACACATCAGACAAATTAAACCTTTTAATGCATAACATTGCAATTTTGGTTTTTATTTTCTATTATTTTTTTGCCCCTAAATCCACAAAGATTTTGCATGCATAAATCTTCTAACTTTTGAGAACAAAAGCTGATAAATTGGTTTTGTCATAAAATAATAAAAAACCGTTTCCGTTTATAATTTGAATAAAAACCGAGCCTTAATTTTTTATATTTTTAATTACGCGTTACATTCCCTTCCCAAAAAAAAATCGAGAATTTTTTCCTCATACAGTCGGCGCCTACACTTTTTTATTTGCATAATTTACAAATTATTTATCAGAACTTGATTCAATATAAAGTTTTGGTCAAGAGCTCAGGCCTGGAATATATTAATAAATTTATTTTTTCCTCTGAAATCTTTACATAACAGTGGTATCTACCAGATATTTTGCGAGCAATGCAACTTCAGTTATATTGGCTTAACCACAAGCAACATAAACATAAGATACAAAGAACATTTGAGAAATAACCCCCCGTCAGCCTTAGGCACACACCTAAACACTCATAAACACACAACATCATTGGATAAAATCAAACTGTTGCATCAGGACTCTAACTTTTATAAACTCCTCATGTTAAGAAAAATACGAAATAATTAAACAAAAACTGGAAGGCAACGACCTTTTATACGAATACACTGAGTTTCCAGAAAATTATATTTTTAAATCGATCGCGCCATTTTCAAAAAAAACGTAGCTAACTTCATTCAGTCTTGTGATTACTAACTTAACTCATATCAAAAAATTACTAATGGGTCGTTTTGATAACTTACCTACCCCAACATTAAAATAGCCTCCCTATGGGGAAATGGTGTTTGTCCTTCAGCTATTTTAATAGCTGAAGGAGAAACACCATGTATTTCCCCATAGGGAGGCTATTTTAATGTTGGGGTAGGTAAGTTATCAAAACGACCCATTAAAATGACAAAGAATTTGTTTCAACTCTTTTAAAAAGCAAAAAATCCATGTATATACTATTTTATATTTCAATAACGGTTAGTACACTTGATTCTTTTTTGTTATATATGTAGGGGAGAGGGCGGAACATTGGGACACGAGGCACATTGGGACATTCGAATTTTAGCTCTACTAAATGTGCCCATTTTATTATAGAAAATTTTTTCTTAATAAAATGGGTACTTAATGCACCCTAACGGTCAAAGAGTACAACTCAAACTTTATATTTAGTAGAGCTAAAATTCGAATGTCCAAATGTGCCTCGTGTCCCAATGTCCCGCCCTCTCCCCTATATATGTGCACTTGTTTGAAATTATGTATTATCAGATAATTTATATAGAGCCTATATGTAAAAGAAAATCTTAATCTTGCGTATCGATATATTGTCAAATTATAAATTCTTTATTTTCAGCTGGCCTGGTGATGTCCGTTGGACGAAATCGATAGGCCAAAGAATAAATTAAAGATATTTTCTACATTCTGTTGTTTTTTACTATTCACTATTCATCTTTCTTTATTTTATTTATTTATTTATTAAAATAAACACATAGATGTTGTTGTGTAATATATAAATATATATATACCTGGTATATATTTAATTTTTTTTTTTTAATTACTAATAATTACGCAACTACGCAACTCTAGGTCATAAAATAGTGAATATATGCATTAAACTGTATGACGTAAAAACGCCCCCTCGTGTTAAAATAAAATACGCGCCCACTCGAAGGCTAAAAAATATGATTTATTTATTTTAAAAATAATGGTTTGATTGACTAAGCTCAAGGCTCCACTCTCGAACACATCAGGCATTTGTGGCGTCGACTGTATAAGTTTCACTTCTCTTTGGGTTGACTTTTAAATCTGATAATCTTTTTTTTTTATTGAAATAAATTATAATTAAGTCCAAATTAAAATTTGCATATTATTATTCATTGCTTTTATATCTTTTTCTATATCAAATTAAATTCTTAAGTCTTATATTAATTTTCTAACAAGTGGTAGTAGATCTTAGGCAATTGAAATTTTTGCTGAAACATTCGTTATCAAATTAAAAGGTCTTTTAATACCCTAAAAAGTTCAAGGAAGTGAGGGTATGTAGCCTACGTCAAATACAAGTGGCTTTTTATATATTTTAATTAATTGAAGGGAAAATACTTTCTTTGCAAAACTCCCAATAAAATTTAATTTTTTTTTGAGGAATTAAAATAAATCTCTTTAAACGAAATTAGTCTCGTAAGTCTGATCGATAAAAAGAGTGCGAAAGTAAAGAAAAAATCTGGTGTGACTGTTCGCACATCACACAACTTTTGATTACCGAAGGTAAGCTGCTTGTCACACCAGAATTTTTGTGTCGACATAAATTTAGCTTCCGACAGTACGGTACATTCGATTTTCAAGATGTACAATTTGTATTAGAATGTAATCACTTCTGATGATGACAAGAAATTGTCGAAATACGTATCAAGTGTTAATTTTTAATTAATAAACCTTTGAAACAAATAACCTAGTGTTTAATTTGTATATTTAATTTTACTTTTCTATGAAGTTCAAGAATAAAGTGGTCTTCAGAAGATTACAATGGCAAAATGAAAATATACATTTTAAAAAGCATCTAAAAAAATATTTGATTTTTGAATTTTAATCAAAATCGACGGAGCGAGTTTAGAGAAAATCAAAAAAAAAAAAAAATGAAAAAGTGCATTGGTAAAGTACTAGTAGGCTACTTTGGTCGGTTTTGTTCAAAAGTTTCCTGTCAGGTCCCATGGGAGTGCCTAGCTTAAATATAAAATTTCAACATCCTAACTCTTTTCGTTCTTGAGATATTTTGTTTACAGACAGATCATGTCGCGAAAACCTTTTTTGGATTCAGGGGACCTTAAAACGTGTATATCCGTCAAAATCTCGACATCGAATTTTCGACATGTATCCAATACTTTCTCTCTCTATATAGTAACATATAAAATAAATATGGCGACTAAAAAAATGGCGACCTTAGCTCAGAAAACTCGTATTTTCGCATTCGTTAAGTTCATAGAGTGAGTTATAACAAAAAAAGACGCAAATTGTGGTATCTAAATTATTAATTTGTTTGAATAATTTATTTATTATATAATTGATTTTGTCATAGAGTGCTATTGATTTATTGATTTTAAATATTTGTTGAATTTATTATTATTTTTTTTTTTATTTCAAATAATAAATTAAAAGATGAAAGTTAATATTAAATTTTAATAAAAGATAAAAATATCAATAATAGTCGAAGCATTTTTTTATTACCGAAGATAGGAGAAAATTATATGCTGTGAGACCAGTCACACCAGATTTTTTACTTTCTCTTATCTCTATTTGTTAATATATAAAGTAAGGTTCAAAAATTAAATTTGGGTGGAAATGTTAAGTTTTGAGAGGTCGTAAAAAAAAAGTGGATTGTCTGTCTGAGTAGAGTAAAGAGAATATTAATCAAAGTTTTGCATACTCACTAATTATACAAGAGATTGACAAATCACACTTAAACTCGAAGATCTCGACTTACCTAGAAAGAAATAAGATAAAAATTAGAAGGGAAAAAATTTAATATATTATTATAAATTCTATTATTAAATTTGGGTTGGAATTTTCATTTAGTAATAGAAAGACGAGAGAAAGGGGCGTAAGTAAAAGGAGAAGGGAGGATGTGGCGAGCAATTAACCCTCCACCACAAACAATTCTAATATTAGAGAGAGCTTTTATTGCTATTTCCGCCAATATTGAATAATGAAATTCCCTCCTCTATTTTCTATTCATTTTGCTAATAATTAAATTAAGGAAATAAATAGTCGGAAAAAGTTATTAAAAAAAAAAAAAATGGGGATACTCGTTGATTGGCAAGGGAAATAAAAATTACATCATCAATTATTGGCATCACTCGATAAAGAACACAACGATTAAAAAAAATATTTTTAATTAATCTTTAAAAAGAGTAAAATTATTTCTGGAAAATAAAAATTCTGTTGGGTTAGTTTAGAAAACTTAAGACTTAAAAAGTATTTTTTTTTTTATTTTTTGTAAGCTTATTATGAATATTTTAGGGATGTCCTTTGTTTTACAGATAAAGGAAAGTCGGAAAACAATTTGGGGCCATTCAATTGAAATAAATAGACAAGGGGTCTAAATGGCCTCAGATGCCGAAAAAGCACTTAAACGAAATAAAAAATAATTTGGAAGTAGTTCCGGGTTGACTGAGCTGAAGCTCGGCGTTTTTTTATTTTATTTATTTATTTATTTTGAGAAAATTGGAAAAAACTAAAAAAGTACATCCGTAAAGTACTAGTACTCGAAGCTTTCCAGAGACGAGATCAAATTTAGTTTGTTTTGTATACCGCAAATAGTAAATATTTAAAATTTGAAAGAAATCATTAAAGAGAATTTTGAGGAAATTGGAAAAAACTAAATCAATAAAGTACGTATTAGTATACCGGAATTATCCCAAGGATGTCGCCTAGCACAATTTCATATTGATACCAGAAATAGTGTATATTTTAAATTTGAAAAAAAATTGGTAGAGCCGTTTTTGAGAACTAATGTGCTTACAAACATACATTGTTCGTTTAATAGTAAAAGATAAGATTGAATTAAATTAACAATAGGTGAGGGAGCGGGCAGCCAGGAAGTAAGCCTCTTCGAAATGAAACTCAAGAGTAGTGGAGACAGTTTCGGCTATAATTAAATATATCGCCATCCTCAGTCCATTTTCGCGAGTATGCACTCAAAGTGTTTCGCACTCAAGCTTGTTTCGGGGTGCTAATTTTGGGAGTTTCCAGCGGCCGCAATTTTGAAGCTATCGACCTCAAATTATTTTTAAATTAAAGCTATTTAAAATATCTACAACTTATAGAAGCCCTTTTTTTGATTTTCGAAAAAATAAAAATTTTTTTTTAGATTATTCGCATTAAATAAAAGATATTTAAAAAAAATTCGCTCTATATGTTATAGATAATTAAATTGGTAATCATTGAGTTAAAAAATAATTAATTTTTTACCCTTAATTAATTAGCTGAAATCTTTCAAATGGAATAAATCCCTTGTATCCCTATGGGGAAAACTAACGCCATCTCTTGCCGCCTCGAGTAACTCGGTAGTCAATCGTCTTCTAACTGTATTTCGAGACGCCATTTTTTATCAAAAACATGGGAACAATGGAGTTTTTCTTTCCCCTGTGCTCAGGGACCCACATCTTGTGGGTACGTGAATGGTGACCACGAGCTACCCTTGCTGGGACTGGCAGTCCTGTTCTTACATGTTTGTCTCTTCCTTCTATATTTTCAACAGGCGTCAGACCGTGCGACGGGCCGGCCTGTTCTATATCCTCCGATCGCAAAAGACCCAATCCGCCGACCCCGCACTGCACGAATAAGGAGTTATTCTTCCCCTGACATCCAATTTGTTTGTCTTTGCGTTAATAAATCAGAGACAAATCTTTTTTTTTTTTAATCTAACTGCATTTTAATTAGATGTAAATTTCCGTATGTAAAAAATTCATTTTATATGTTGTTAAAAAAAAAAAGAAAATATGAAAAATACATTTAAATTTAAAATGATAATTTATCTATGATGTAGAATTTTTTTTTTTTTTTAATAACATTCGTAAAATACACAACTGAGAGCTATAAATTTTATCTTTTATTTTTAATTGATATCAACCAGAAAGGGGTGTGTGCAAAAGGAAAATATATTTCAAAGGGGGTAAATTACGAGTTTTCAACAAATGTTTTTGTTGTTTGTAAATATAATAATAGTAAGAAAAAGAGTGAGTAATTTTTACTTTCTCTTGCCCTATATATTAAATATATAGATTTAAAATTTAGAAATATATAGAGAGAAAGTATTATATTTTACTTCAATTCTATTATCTCAAAATTGATGAATATGGATTCGTAATTTGCGTTTTTACTAAAGGAAGAATACAATAGCTCCAGAGAAACAAAAATTATTTATCAAATTACAACAGTATTCATATTATGTACTATTTATTAGAAAGATATTTCTCCTGTCTGGGGTCCCGGGCTCGCATTCCCGCCCCAATTGGCTTTTTTTGATATAAATAGGATCGAGGTGTAAATGGCCTTAAGGGGCTATGGGAGCGAAGTGGTTACGCATTTTTTTCCCGCTAAGATGGCGTTGTGTGTCATTAAAAGTATGCCCAAATATCCAGTAATTCAAAAATTTGCCAAGAGATGTCAGAATGGTAGCTAAAAATATTTAATGCATTTGGTTGATTTTCATTGATCTTTTAACAATAAATACTTTATAAATGTTATTATATATTATGTATCTTTTATAAAAGCATGAAAATATATAAATTTAGGCTAGATATAGGCCAAAAGGGGATCAGCTGTTAGACTAGCCTGCCATCTATTGCAAGAATGCTCAATTTGACAGTTGATTTTTAAATAAATCCTCTAAGCTTATTTTAAAAATTTCTTAATTAATATGTGATTGATAATAACAATAAATTCATTTTTAAATTTAAAAAAAATTAAAGATTGGAACAGATTGTTTTTTTGTATTTGCTTAGGTAACAAAAAAATTAATTACGATAATTTTTTAACATATCAATAATATAAAATGTATATTTGTTTTAGTATATGTCTACTTTTCTAAGATGATTTGGTCGTTGTAACAGTACTTAATTAATTAAAAAAAAATGATATACCCTGTAACCATCAGAGCGAGAGAGAGAGAGAGAGAGAGAGGCTAAAAGCCAAAGGTACTTATTTAATTGATCAAATGACCCTTTGTATAGAGATTAGTTGGCCAAACTAGACCAACTTGGAAAGGGATTATTTCAAATTGGGGCCCACAATCGAACCAATTTCCTCCCTCTAAATTAATATTTATCAGTGGTTGAAAGCTAACAAATTCCAATTCAGCCCCACGAGGAGATCTTCTAATAAAGGGAGTGAGATCATAAAAGCCCAATGGGACTAATTACAAGTGAAAAAAGAATCGTTACTTTGGGTTTTAAAATAATTTTGAATAAATTTTCAAATACTAATTTGATGAAGAATCAGATCTCTTTTTTTTCTTGTATTTAATTAAAGGTGATTATATTAATAGCACTTGTGATTAATTACAGTTTTTTTTTTAATACTATTTATAGGATTAAATAGAGATAGAGAGAGAAAGAGAGAGCTGGGCACTCCATGTTTTGTAAAGTATCTCTTTGAGTAGTGGAATTAATTAAATGAAAAATTACTTCAGAGAGAAAGAGAGAGATTCTCTCTTTATGCCTCGTTGATTTTTCAAATTAATTGGGGAGAAATTTTTCAAAAACCCTTAGTATTGTTTGAAATAATATAGATATCAAAAGACCAATGAAAAGTTATAGCTATAATTAGATAGCTCATTTTAATACAAAAGAAGTTCGAATTTTATACGAGGGTTTTTTTTAGAATAAACAAAATTGTTTATAAAAATCTGGTGAGCTTGGTCGCTGTATCGACGTATATTTAGTAGGGTACATTTGAGTTCAAGATGCAAAATTTATATTTTGTTACCATGGGAACCATTTCTCCTACCTTTTCTATGGAGTAAAAGAGTAAAGTGGTATTGAAAAGATTTCGAGGACAAAAAGTAAAATATACATTTTAAAGAGCAACTTAAAAATAATTAATTTTTGAATTTTAATCAAAATCTTTGGAGCAAATTTTGAAAAAATTGCAAAATTAAAAAAAAAAAACTGACAAAGTACATTAGTAAAGTACTAGAACTTTTTGGACGATTTTGTTCAAAAGCTTCGTGTCACTTAAATATAAAATTAGAACCTCCTAGCTCTTTTTCCTTCTTGAGAAATTTTGTTCACAGACAGACACACACAAAGACAGACAGACAAAATGTTTTTTTTTAATCTATATGTGGCTACATAATTCGATATGTGTGCGTTTCGTCAACATTCTCTATTGACTACATGTTAAATTTCAATTTTTTAATAATTAATTACACGATAACCCTGCGTCAGATCTGCTTCAAATAATTATTTTATACCTATGTGATAGTGATTAATCACATATTAAAAAATTAGCTTTTAATCTATAGTATATAAATGTCCGAACAACCTTTAATAAATATTTGTAGTGGTCTGTTTTCTTAACTTTTCTTTTAAATTTGTGTATCGGTACCCAGACAGCCTGGAATATTGCAGTAATATTGCAGCAATTTTGCAAACCTTGCACAATATTGACAATATTGGAGCAACATTGCTGTAATTTCGCTGCGCAATATTGAAGTGAAGACATTGCAGAAATATTGCAGCAATATTGCTGTGGCAACATTGAAGTGTGAATATTGCGACAATATTGCAGTGGCAACATTGAATAGTGAATATTGCAGCAATATTGCATCAATATTGCTGTTGCAATATTGAAGTGTGAATATTGTTGCAATATTGCATCAATATTGCTGTTGCAATATTGAATACTGAATATTTCAGCAATATTGCAGTGGCAATATTGATGTTAAATATTGCTGCAATATTCCTGAAATATTACAGTGGCAACATTGAAGGGTGAATATTGAAGCAATATTGCAGCACAATGTTGCAATGGCAACATTGAAGTATGAATATTTCAACAATATTGCAGTGGGAATATTGAAGTGTAAATATTGCAGCAATATTCCTGAAATATTACAGTGGCAACATTGAAGAGTGAATATTGAAGCAATATTGCAGCACAATGTTGCAATGACAACATTGAAGTATGAATATTGCAGCAATATTGCAGAGTCAATATTGAAGTGTGAATATTGCAGCAATATTGAAGTGGCAACATTGAATAGTGAATATAGGGTTAAAATTATCATATCAACTTTATAATATTCATATTAATTAAATTAATTAATGCCCTTCGGGTGTGGCATAGTAGGTAGCGTGCCTACCTCATATGCCAAACGTCGCGGGTTCGACCCAGGCAGTCCGATGATTTTATTTAAGCCATTTGATACCAGATGGCTTAAATAGAAATGCCGAACCCCCAATATATATATTACTTCAACGGTTATCGTCTAAAAGTCTTAAATGGCCTCAGTTGCCGAAAAGACTGTGTGAATGTGTGTGTGAGTGTGAGTGTGAATGAGAAAAAAGTGTGAATGTTTTTTAAATAAAAAAAAAAAAAATTACAACGCTTATCGTCTAAAGTCTTAAATGGCCTGAGTTGCCGAAAAGACTGTGTGAATGTGTGTGTGAGTGTGAGTGCGAATGAGAAAAAAGTGTGAATGTTTTTTTTTTAAATAAAAAAAAAAAAAAATTAATTAATGCCCGTGATGACCCCGTGGCTCAGAGAGAAGACACTAGCTTCTTGAGCCTGGGGTCCAGGATTCGCTTTCCGTCCCCAGCAAGGGCGGTCCCAGAGGGGGGTCAAGGGGGTCGTGACCCCCCCCAAAAAAAAAATCTTTTTTTTTTAACACACACTTTTCCCACTCACTCTCCCATTCACACAATCTTTTCGGCAACTTAGGCCATTTAAGACTTAAACGATACTCATATTTGATTAATATATATTTATTGGGGTCCAGGCCCATTTATTTATACTATAAAAAAAAAAAAAAAAAAAACAGTGACCCCCCCCTCCAAATGTAAGGCTAGGACCGCGCTTGGTCCCCAGCGAGAAAAATTTATTTCATTTGAATTGACTGCAAATAATTTGAAATAAATAGGGATGGGGTCTAAATCGCCTTAGATACCGAAAAAGAAAAATAAATTAAAAAATTAAAAAAAAAAAAAAATTAATTTTAAATATTAAAAATTATTATTTTTTTACAAGTTATAAGTGACTTTTTGTTTAAAAAAAAATTTAATAGTACTACATACGAATTAAGTAGCTTAAAAAAGTGTTGAAATTTCATATAGCAAAACGTCCGAGGCAGTAAAGGAGTCGAATATTGGAATCAAGACATTGGAAATATTGGAAATGCAAAAAACTCGTGTTCAAATCCCTCTATGAACAAGTTTTTCTTTTTACCCTGCAATATTGCCACAATATTCCATGCAATATTGCCCACAATATTCCATGCAATATTGCCACAATATTCCATGCAATATTGCCACAATATCCCATGCAATATTGCCACAATATTCCATGCAATATTGCCACAATATTCCATGCAATATTGCCACAATATTCCATGCAATATTTCCACAATATTCCATGCAATATTGCCGGAATATTCCCGTAATATTGCTGCAATACTTGCAATATTTTTGTAATATTGCAACAATATTCCATTCAGTATTGCCACAATATTCCTGCAAGTTACAAAGAGGCGGACATAGGAATATTGCAACAATGTTGCTGCATTGTTCCTGCAATATTCCCTGCAAGGTTAAATATTGCAATGTAAGATTCCTGCAATATTAATGCAAGATTCCAGGCTGTCTGGGTATATACTAAAGATTTACACAATTTTTCAATTGTAAGTTCAAAACATGAATACATAATTGAAAGTATGCATATTTGTTCATAGAATGAACTGAAGATAGTTCTTGAATAAAAATTTAAATCTGCGTTCAGTGGATCATTTTGTCGGCCCCAGTCCGGGTTTCTCCATTAGTTTCCATCAAAATCACCGACCTTATAATTTTTTATAAAACTTTTTTTTGCATATAAGCAGCTAGTTAAAACTGTGTATTTAAACCCACTAAAATTAGATGTAAATTAAATCACAAACTCTTCATAACACTAAAATTTTACAAGAAGTTATAAAATTGATTAGATCTCTCATTCCATCCTTGCTCTATTTACTTTGAAATATTAATTGTTAGAGGAGCTTGTGGTAGTAGTTGGTAGGGGGGGTTGAATATTTATCGGCCATTGGGGTGCGCTTTTAGATTAAATTAGGGGCGCGGCGAGCGAACTTTGCTTAACGTCGCCATTAAATAATGATTAACAAAAGACTGGCGGGGGGCTATATATACATAATAGGCGGTGGTGGGGGGTGGGGGGGGGGTGGCGTTCCATTAGGGTCAGTTGTCCTAATGCATCATAGGGGCAAGAAAGGGCATGCAGAAAGGTAATCAGATTGCCAATATTGAATACATAAAACATCACTCGAATATACAAGAGGGAAAGTGAGAGAATGAGATACTCCCCCCCTCCATGCTTCCCCCCTCCCCGTCTCCCTTATTCTACTTTTAACACAATTTGATCCCATTGCCATTTCAAATTAACGTCCCCCGTTTGCTATCATATAAATATTGCATGTATTTTATATATGATTTGAAAATTAAGTGTCAAGATCCGGCATGTTTTAAAATTTGAAAATGGAATTAGCGTAATAAATGTTTTAAAAATAATTTTCTTTTATAGCTCTTATTTTAATGAATATGAGTCACTCTGAGAGAGGTTGAATTCTTTTTCCCTACCCTTTGTTTTGTTTTGCGTATGACTAATTTGAATTTCTCACCATTTTACTGACGTAAATATTTTGTCGTTTGCAGAGAAATAAATCTAATTTTGAAAACGAAGAGGGAAAAAATAATTTCTTAGAAAAAATATGCATCTACATAATATTGAACGAAGAAATTGAAGCTTACAAGCACATCACTATTATTTTATTCCTCACTACCATAACAACCAGACAACTCGCAACATATTGACAAAAAGCAAAAAGAACAACGACGTACAAAACTATCTGTATCTCGATAGACTGACAAATTTCTATAATAATTTAAGAAAATCAGAGCTAAAATTGCAGTTAAATTCTTAGAAATAATTTAGTTCTGAACTGACTCTTCAGTGGAGGCAAGTGTCTGTGAATTACGGATCTGAACACCACTCGGGTTCGAATCCAGCTTGCCGCAAATAATTCAACAATGTGGAAGTCTCCTCTAAGGGTAGAAACTCAGGAGAACATCTCAACCCACAGACACAAAGGGCGCGATTTGAAGTGG
Source organism: Euborellia annulipes (assembly GCA_023213315.1). Taxonomy (NCBI): domain Eukaryota; kingdom Metazoa; phylum Arthropoda; class Insecta; order Dermaptera; family Anisolabididae; genus Euborellia; species Euborellia annulipes. Next base: position 1,924 of record JAKCPI010004336.1, on the reverse strand, counting down.
CCTATGTGCCTTAAAAATGAGGATTACTCCGACTGGGTAACCCAGGAACTTCCCGGGTGGCTGAGAAGGCGCAAAACCTCGTAAAATCCAAATCCAATAACTGAAGAGTCAAAGTTGAGCCAAATGCGCATTTCATCTCGGAACGTGACTTTTAAAAGGCTTATGAAATCAGTAAAGAACTTCAATCCCTCCAGCAGACAGATGCAAAAAAATCAAATCCATATTTGAACATATGTTCGACGAAGTTCATTTTGTTTGTTTATTGTTTCTTGAATTATAAATTTGTGTTGAGCGTATTTGGACCTGATCACCGAGGATTTGATCCTCAAAGCGAGCCGTTATTTTTTTATTTATTTAAAATTAGTTTAAATATTTATTAAATCAATCATCGGAAATTCAAGAAGAAAGAAGGGATGATGGAAGTACTCCAATATATATTTAATTAAATACCCTCGTATTATTAGAAAAATAAACTACCCTTTAATAAATTGAACAACAAGAACAAACAGAGCGCCAACATCATCAATTAAACCGTAACTAGCAAATAATCAAACGTGAAAGTTTATTATGTTTTGTTATGTCTTGTTAAATTTAACCTCTATTTAACAAATGTAGGTATTTATATAAAAGATGATTATATCAAAAATAAATAGAGAATTTTAGTGTTTAACAGAGTAGTATTTATACTATTGATTTGTAATTGAATTACTTAAAGACAATATATACTGTAGTTGTTTTATATAATACAATCAATTGAAATAAATTGCTTGTCTCGATTTGGACTGAAATTCTAACTTTGTAATTAAAATAAACTTGAAGACTATAATAAGCACTTGATGAATTTGAGATAGCGGAAGGTCCCCAGGAAAATTAGAATCTATAGCCTATTCTTCTCATAGAATATAATTCCGGTTACCGGTATAACTCTAAAATTGTTAGATCATAATTTACTTCAGATCTTTGTATTTAATTCTTTGTCTGTCAGTCACGCTCTATTTCAACAACTTCCCCTTGAAATTTCGAAAGCAAATTTTATATACTTAAAGAGGACCTTCTGGGTATTATAGGAAAATTATTTTCGTCCCGAAATTCCTAAAACTTTTTGAGTTATTAAGATGTGCGTCTCGAAAAACCGTTAGAAGACGATTCAGTACCGAGTTACTCTAGGCGGCAAGAGATGGCGTTAGTTTTTCCCATAGGGATAGGCCAAGGGATTTATTCCATTTCATTTGAAAGATTCCAGCTAATTAATTAACGGGTAAAAAATTAATTATTTTTCAACACAATGATTACTAATTTAATTATCTATAAGTTATAGAGCGAATTTTTTTAAAATATCTTTTATTTAATGCGATTAATCTAAAAAAATATTTTATTTTTTCGAAAATCAAAAAAAAAGGCTTCTATAAGTTGTAGATATTTTAAATAGCTTTAATTAAAAACAAATTTGAGGTCGATAGCTTCAAAATTGTGGCCGCAATCTCCCAAAATTAGCACCCCGAGACGCGCACCTTAATTGTTGAAGTCTAAAGCCGAAACAAAGAAATCAAATAAATAAAAAATATAATTTATTTAAAATAATCCGTGAGATTACCTCTTCTTCCCTTTATTTTGATAGACTTTTCTAACGATCCCACTGAAATTAAACGTTACACGAATGGAAAAGACTCGTTTTTATTTTAAATAGCCAAGTTGGTCATAAAAAGAAAAGAAGAAAATAACATTGTTCCCTATATTAATTATTTTTCTTGTCGAATTCTTGTTTTCAGTAAATTGCCAATTGGATTCCCAAAATCCTCTTACCTAATGAAAATCGTTTCCAATCTTAGGTATATATATACAGAGAGGTGCTGTTAAATCGGCCCAAATTAAAAGAATTGTTTCGGCAGAGGTGGTGGTGGCTTCGGGTAGGAATGCTTAATTG
>JAKCPI010004335.1:0-32025 GCA_023213315.1 Euborellia annulipes | reverse complement strand
TCCTTGAGAAAGGTAAATTTTTTCCATATTACGTAAAAAAAAATTCTTTATAAAAATAAATAAATAATTTAAAAAATTCAACCCTTTAACAAGATAGGCTTATCTAGTATAAATAACATTATTATTTTATATCTCTATTAAATAAAATTGAAATAAAAAAAATGGAATTTGAAAAATCCCTTTGAGCACGTAAAACTCGCTAGCTAATTCAAATAAGAATTGGATATTCACAGGCCAACTGATAAAAAACTTTTTTACACTTGGCCTCCCATGAAGCAGATTTGATTAATCTCAAAATCGGATTTTGTTCTAATATTATAAATATATATATATATATATATATTCCCCCTTTGATGCTTTGCTCTCTCATGTAGAGCCAATACTATTAAAAAAACATATTTTTTTTTTTATTAACGATAGGTCTTGCTACATTCAGTAAAAATTGTCATTTTATATTGTTTTTAGAGGATTATTGAAATTAAAATGAGAGAAAATAATAGAACAGATCTAGACAAGGGCGGATACAAGGGGGGGGGGGGTAAAGGGGGTACTTACCCCCCCCCGAGATTTGAAAAAATATCTTTTTTTTGCAAAAAAAATTATTTTTCACGTAAAATTTTAAAAATTAATACTTAAAAATTTGATTTGTATTTGTATTCTGGCAAACAAGTAAAGAATGCGCCTTTAAATTACTGAAATTAAGAAAAATAGTGTGCTGTGCGACGAGTCACTCCAAATTACCCCCCCCCCCCGAGAAACACCTCTGGATCCGCCCTTGAATCTAGATAATTCGAACTAGCTCTCTGCTTGACCTGTAAAAAAATCGTTGACAAGAGGGAATTTGTGATTGATTTGAAGGTTATTTGTTATTTATTTTTTTACTTTCTCTTATCTCTATATATATCTACCTTCTATATATATAATAGCAGAGTGTCCGTCTGTCCGTCCGTCCGTCCGTCTGTCCGTCTGTCACGCTCCGTTTGACCAACTCCCCATTGGAATTTTGAAACAAAATTTTTCAGTCGAGGACGTTATGGAGAGTCCAGGAGTCCAGGAAAAATACTCGGTCACGGAATTCTTATAACTTTTTGAGTTATTAATTCATAAAGTTACGATTTCTCCCATAGGAAATGTATAGAGAAATATTTAAGTATTCTTTGAATGTAAACAAATCCTCAAGCAAGCACTGGATTGGAATACGAAGTAATAATAATAATTTTCTTTTTCATAATTAAGAAAAGGCTAGGGTCCGCCGCAGGCCAGCTGGTAGGGGGTCCAGGGGGGCGAAGCCCCCTGGCTAGACGCGAAGCCTGCCGAAGGCGGGCGGCGCGGCTAGTATATATATATATATATGTTAATAAATATATAGAGAGAGAAAGTATTGGATTCATGTCAAAAATTCGATGTCAAGATTTTGATGGATCTTCATGTTTTATTTTGTTACCCCGACTAGACCCCCGCCAGCTGGCTCGGGTCCGCCTGAGGCGGACCCTCCTCGCCTTTTCTTAATATGCCAGTGCCTGCTTTAAGATTTGTTTACATTCATAGAATATATAAATGCAAAGAATATATAGATATTTCTCTATACATTTCCTATGGGAGAAATCGTAACTTTATGAATTAATAACTCAAAAAGTTATAAGAATTCCGTGACCGAGTATTTTTCCTGGACTCCTGGACTCTCCATAACGTCCTCGACTGAAAAATTTTGTTTCAAAATTCCAATGGGGAGTTGGTCAAACGGAGCGTGACAGACGGACAGACGGACACGCCGCAATTATATATATAGATTCTGTTAGAATATTTTTGAAAAAAATACAATTATAGATGGTTTTGGGGGAGTTGAACAGCCTTTTTCCTCTGGACTACTGTTCCAGAGTTTGGCATAGCTTGTAACAAATAATGGTGGCTGTTTTTGAGGGTTCGTATTCCCATGCGACAAAAATCTGGTGTGACTGTCGCACAGCACACAACTTTCTCTTACCTTCGGTAATCGAAAGTTGTGTTCTGTTCTTGTCACACCAGATTTTTCGCCGATATATTAAAATTCAAGATGTAAAATTTATAAGTATGGGAGCCCACGGGGCTTGGAGTAGTTGGTAGCGTGCCTACCTTCTATACCGAACGCGACCCCAGGCAGTCCGATAATTTTATTTAAGGCATTTGGATACCAAATGACTTAAATAAAAATGCCTGGGCCCCCCAATTGATATATTAAACATACTGAGTATCGTTAAAAGTCTTAAATGGCCTCAGTTGCCGAAAAGACTGACTGAATGTGAGTGTGAATGAAAAAAAAAGTGTGAATGTTTTTTGAAAAAAAAAAAAAAGTATGGAAAAATATTTATATTTTGTTACCATGGCAACCATTTCTCCTATCCTTCCTATGAAGTATAAGAGTAAAGTGGCCCTCGGGGCATGGTGTAGAGGTTAGCGTGCTAATCTCATATACCGAACGTCGCGGGTTCAGACCCCAGGCAGTCCGATGATTTTATATAAGGCATTTGGATACCAAATGGCTTATATAAGAATGCCTGGACCCCAATATGTATAATTATAAATAACGGATATCGTTTAAAGTCTTAAATGGCCCAAGTTGCCGAAAAGACTGTGTGAATGCGTGTGAGATTGTGAGTGTGAATGAGAAAAAGTGTGAATGTTTTAAAAACAAAAAAAAAAAAAAAAAAAAAGTAAAGTGGTCTTCAGCGATCTGCTCGAAAAAATAAAAAATCTGGTGTGACTGGCGCACAGCACACAACTTTCTCTTACCTTCTGTAATCGAAAGTTGTGTACTGTGCTTGTCACACCAGATTTTTTGAGTTGACATATAATATTTATATTTTGTTACCATGGCAACCATTTCTCCTATCTTTCCTATGAAATACAAAAGTAAAGTGATCTTCAGAAGATTTCAATGGCAAAATGAGAATATACATTTTAAAGAGAATCTAAAAAATAATTGATTTTTGAATTAAAAAAAAAACTCGTTGGTGTGATTTTTTCCAATACTTTCTCTCTCTCTCTATATATATATACTAGTATATCGACGTTCTAATTAGTAAAGTGCCTAACTCCATTTTTGTATATTTTTCAGGAGAGCCAAAAAACGTTTCATTGTCATTGTTAACGCCACAGACACTTTTTTTAAATAGAGATTCAATTATTGGCTGTACCCTCTTTCACAGCAAGCATATCGACGTTCTAATTAGCAAAGTACTTAACTCCATTTTTGTTTATTTTTCAGGAGAGCCAAAAAACAATTCATTGTTATTGTTAGAGCCACTGTTATACACTTTTCGTGCTGCAACTTTTCGAACTGAAAAATTTGAATTTACGCTCTTACCCAGTTCAGGGCATATGGAGAATATTTTTCAACAGAAAATACAAAAAAATGATTTTCGAAAAAAAGTGGAGTTAGACACTTATACTAATTAGAACGTCGACATATAGGTAAGAGAAAGTAAAAATGAATTTTTTGTACGAATGCATTTTTCATTTGTGAAATTTTTCTAATACATATAGCGACTATAAAAAACAGTTTTAATATTTTATAATTAATTTCAAAAGCTTTTGCCCATATTTTGAGCAAGCATGGCAAGAATTTTCATTATCAAGTGTCTTGAGAATCTTAATGTTTATGTATTCTTCTCATTGAAGTGCCCTTTAGTAAATAACAGCAAGTTCATGAATAGAGGCAGGCAGACAGGAGGCGAGCGAGCGAGTGAGTGGGTGGTGATGTATCTATTGTGCGAAAGAGAGGAGGCAACATCCATCTCAACTCTTGCTATTTGTCTCATTTGAATATTTAACGTAGTGCACTCTACTCCCTAAGCCTGTTGAATAATAGGGCCTCCTGCTCTACTCTACTCTATTCTCGTTGAAGGTTTCCTCGTTCGATTCGGGTTCAGGTTCATATGATGATGGCAACCGCTCATGTTTAGCAATTGCTAATTACCAACCACTATAGATGGAGAGAGATACAGAGTCCGAGGCCCAGGCTTGTTCAATTATTCCGTGTTTGCGCCCTACGGGTAAGGGCCTTTAGAGGAAACTCCGCCCCAAGGACCGACCGACCGGCGGACCCTCCTCTTCCCGTTTAATAAACGACGAGTTTTCGTCAAAACCACTTTGAAGATAAAATTTCCTCTTTAGGTATCAATACTTAATGCATACTTTCAAAAAGAATATTAACTATTAAAGTTATCACTTTCTATTTAAAAAAAAAAAAAAAAAAAAAAAAAATTAATGATAAAAGACATTTATGAAATGATAGATTAGTCACTTTGACAAATACATAAATGGATGGTCGCAAAGAGGAATTGACAAATTGACTTTTTTGCATTCTCTTACCCTATATATGAAATATATAGATAGAGAAAGTATTGCGATCATGTCAAAAATTCGATGTCGAGATTTGTTTTGAGGTCCCCAAAAAAGTCGGTGTGTCTGGTTGTGTCTAACGGTTTTTAGCACGAAGAAATTGAGCTACCGGATTGAAATTTTATATTTATGTTAGAAACCCTCCCGGACACTCAAAATAAGCTTATGAACAAAATTGGTCAAAAAGTAGGGCCTACTAGTACTTTACTGATGTAGTTTTTTTTCGATTTCCTCAAAATTCGCTCCACCAAAATTGTTTAAAATTCAAAAATCAATTATTTTTTTTGATGCTTTTGCCTTTGAAGTCTTTTGAAGCACACTTTTCTCTAGTACTTCATAGGAAAGATAGGAGAAATGGTTGCTATTATATATTTTTCTTTTTAGATTAAAATTCATACCAGGTATGGTATGGTATGAGTCAACTATTTTTTAGATGCTCTTTAAAAAGTCAATAAAATTTTACGTGAAAATTGTTTCAAGTACACTTTAGGCCTACTGATGTAGTAGTTCAGATTTTTCAAATTCATTTTCCATTGTCCACGGGGCTTGGAGTAGTTGCTAGCTTGTCTACCTTCTATACCGAACGTCGCGGGTTCGGACCCCAGTCAGTCCGATGATTTTATTTAAGACATTTGGATACCAAATGGCTTAAATAGAAATGCCTGGACCCCCAATAGATATATTAACAATTAACGGTTATCGTCAAAGTCTTAAATGGCCTAAGTTGCCGAAAAGACTGTGTGAATGTGTGTGTGAGTGGGAGTGTGAATGAGAAAAAAGTGTGAATGTTTAAAAAAAAAAAAAAAAATTCATTTTTCATTTTTTTTTTTAAACACTCACACTTTTTTCCCATTTACACTCATATTCCAATTCAGAAGAATAGTCTATTTTAACGATAAATTGATAAACAGGAAGCCATCATGTAAGCTCGTAGAGTTCAGCCCAGCCTACGTTGATTGGTGCTGCTACCTAGGAGTCAAATAAAGAAAACACATTTTGTCTCTTGAAGACTTTCTCGACGACTCGTGAGGTGCTGCTACCTAGTGGAAATTTCAAGAAGATTTTGACATTTGCAAAATTTTCAACCCAGCCATCTCCGATTTTAATATTTAAAAATTTTAATATTTAAAAATTTTGTGTATTCATTGCCCACGATGAGAGAACGAAAAATGCCCAATTATAGAATGGTAGCACACAACAAGTAATGGCTGTCCAAAAAATGCCAAAAGTACGTAAACGCTGAAGAGCGCAGAAATCTAGAGGAGCTTCTTGGAGTGATGCCGGATCCAGAGAACATCGTGACACATATGCTGGAGACGGTCGAGAATTGGACAGCTGTAACATTGTTCGAAGACCGCCATCTTATAGGGAAAAATAAGATCTGCCTCTTTATTTAAATCACAACATTATTTTTTGTATAAAACAAGAAATAAAGTCATTGTCATTGGGTTTGTTTACTGAAATGCCCCTTATCTCAGATTTAGGTTTATAGCGCTTGGTTCCTTCATGCATAACATCGTCCTATTTTGTAAGATTTGACGTCAAATAATAATTAATTACCTATTCAATTTAAAACACAGTATTCTTAGTACTAAAAAAAACAATTTTGAACTGGAACACCCCCGCCCCCTTGATAAGATAAAATATTTTTTTATCACAGCCATCCCTTTCCTATACATCGAACAAAACCGTCCTAAAGATCATAAATAATTATTTATTTTCACATAAAAGACAGGAAAACAACAGCCCTGGTTCCTGTACGAGCGAATATATTTTTCCAAGTTAAAAATTATGTATTTGATCGAATATATAGCCTTTTTTTTATTCTAAATAAAATTTATTATTTATTATACTCGATAGATATCCAATTGTTCCCATGTTTCAAACTTAATAATTAAAATAAAATAAGAGTGAAAATAAATTTCAATGGATTAATAATATTTCTTTCTCTCTCTCTTTATAAAAAGTTGAGTTACAAATCAAAAAAATATATAGAAAAAGAAACGACTAGTAGAAAGTATAACGAATTTTGAGAAGTCTATATATTCGGTTTAACTCCTCAGCTGACTTAAAAATTCAGTGCACGTCTGCTTAAAGGCCGTATATCCACTTGACTCAGTTATTCAAACGGAAACTTTTTTATATTTTCCCATCTAAGGTGACTGCATATTGAGAAATATGAACGTCTCTTATTAAGTCCATCCCCTCTATGGGACGAGATTATGGTCCGCCCATCCTATTATGGTCCATCCTCACCTAATCGAAGGGTCAACCCTCGTTTTGCATTTCGAATATATTACACACGACACAGACCTTTTTTATTGGCACCTCATTAACGAGATCCAATTTGAAATATTATCTCAAATCAAAATGAAAATCTTTTTATTTATTTTTGCTGCTATTGATTTTTTTTTTTTTTTTTTGGCCGGTGATGATCATAAAAAATAAACTTTTCCTCTTAAACACGCATTTTTTAATTCTTGATCCCCCTAATATATAAGAAGTCTTAAATGAAGTTTAATTAATGATTAAAGTTTGGTGAAAGAAAAACTTAAGCGGAGTTTTTTTTTTTTTTTTTATCTTCGGTAATGATTTTATCAAGAAAAATTTAAATAGGAAGCGAACTTTAAAAATAAACATAACCATTCTAAAAGGGTGGAGAGAAGAATTATTGATTGAAGGGGATGAGGTCTAAATTGCCTTAGATGCCGAAAAAGAGCTTCAAACAAATAATAAAAAAAAAGAATTATTGAATCGATTAAAGTGAGGTTTTTATATAAAAATGGACTTTTCGAAAAACCTATTTACATTTTTGAAATTTTCTATAAAACCTGTTTCAATTTTAAAAAAAGACATATTTATAACTCCTGATAGAAATTTTTAAATTTTTTCAAAAAATTTATTAAGGTGCGCGTCTTGAGAGGCCGTTAGAAGACGATTCAGTACTGAGTTACTCTAGCCGGCAAGAGATGGCGTTAGTTTTTCCCATAGGAATACAAGGGATTTATTCCATTTCATTTGAAAGATTCCAGTTAATTAATTAACGGTAAAAAATTAATTATTTTTTAACACAATGATTACTAATTCAATTACACAGGGCAACAAAAAGGAACTTTTTTTTGTTGACTGAGAATTTGAAGCTATTTCTGGGTATTTGGGTAGCGCTGATTCCAAAAATGCCATCAGTTTTGCCCCATCACGTCAGATTTTAGAGCTATAGAGAAAATAAAATTTCAATAGAAAATGTGCTCTAAAGCGGCTCTAATTTTATATTACCTGGATTTTTTTAAAGCGACAGACTTTAAAAATATGCAGATAGATATAATACATATAAATTAAAGTTTCATCCCAATCCGAGGTCATTTAGAGGTGCCGCAAACGGCTTAAAGTTTAGAAAAATCGAAATTTTCAAGATCTTTTTTGCTTTGGTCACCCCTAATACAATTTTAGATATCTCTGAATGCAAAAAACATATATTTACGATATTCTATAGTTCTTTGACTTTCTAAAAATCATTCATTCGTAAAAATCTGTTAATCATTAACGAAAATATTAACAAAAACGTCAGCAAAGAAAAAACCTAAGTACACTCACTGGTCGAAAAAAATGAACTTCTTGTTCTTTTACAAGTATAAAGAAAGATATTTGACTCTAAAAATATTTTTTTTAAAATAATATATAATAAAGTTAGGGCCCGTGAACCTATGCTCAGGGAGGATACATTAGCTTCTCGTGTATAGGGTTCGCTTTTTAATTCAATTGTAGTCCATTTTTTTCGACCAATGAGTGTACTTGTGTTTTTTCTTTGGTTTTCTTTCTTTGGTTTTTGTTAATAAGTTCATTAATAATTAACATTTTTCGAATGAATGATTTTTAGAAAGCCAAAGAACTATAGAATATCGTACATATATGTTTTTTTCATTCAGGGATACCTAAAATTGTATTAGGGGTGACCAAAGCAAAAAAAAACTGAAAAAATTCGATTTTTTTAAACTTTTAGCCGTTTGCGGCATGTCTAAATGGCCTCCGATTGGGATGAAACTTTAATTTATATGTATTATATCTATCTGCATATTTTTAAAGGGTGTCGCCTTAAAAAAATTCAGGTAATATAAAATTAGAGCCGCTTTAGAACACATTTTCTATTGAAATTTTATTTTCTCTATAGCTCTAAAATCTGACGTGATGGGGCAAAACTGATGGCATTTTTGGAAGCAGCGCTACCCAAATACCCAGAAATAGCTTCAATTTCTCAGTCAACAAAATCACTGTTGCCCTGTGTTATCTATAAGATATAGAGCGGATTTTTTTTTTAAATATCTTGTATTTAATAGGATTAATCTAAAAAAAAATTTTTTTTCCGAAAATCAAAAAAAGGGCTTCTATAAGTTGTAGATATTTTAAATAGCTTTAATTAAAAAAAAACTTGAGGTCGATAGCTTCAAAATCGTGGCCGCTGGAAACTCCCAAAATTAGCACCCCGAGACGCGTACCTTAAACATCTCTTTATAAGAGTTGACTATGAAAAAGGTAGCCTAATTTTTATATAAAAAATAGTTTTTTAATTCACTCCTTAGACTCTAACTTTTCGGCATTCAAATCTGCCTTCCTCAAGTTTCTTCTCATGCGCCATTAACCATCCTCATGCATTATTCATTATCTTTTTAGACTTTTTGAGTCTACATCACTATTCTCCCGGGTATTATGTTGTTGTACTGCTTAGAAGGCCTTTCTAGGCAGTTTTGTTATTAATTATTTATTAAAAATATAAATACTCTACAACGTTTCGGCTACTTATTCTGCAGTTGTTGAAGTGTAGTAGTGTCTCTTAGAGGTTAGTTCGGAGTAAGCGCATAGTTCTTGAAAACGAATAAGTTAGTCGAAACGTTGTATATTATTTATATTTTTAATAAACAATTAATACAAAATGAAACCTATAATTAAAAACTCCCATAATAATAGGTTTATTAATTCAAACCACAACAGCTTTAAGGTGCGCGTCTCGGAAAACCGTTAAAACACGATTGACTCGAGGCGGCACTATATGGCGTTAGTGTTCCCCCATTAGAATACACGCAACTTGATCCATTTAATTCTAGACTTTCCAGCTAATTAATTAAAGGCAAAAAATTAATTATTCTTTAACACAATGATTACTAATTTAATTATCTACAACTTATAGAGCTCCTTTTTTTAAAATATCTTTTATTTAATGCGATTAATCTAAAAAAAAATTTTTTTTTTCGAAAATCAAAAAAAAGGTCTTCTATAGGTTGTAGATATTTTAAATAGCTTTAATTTAAAAAAAATTTGAGGTCGATAGCTTCAAAATTGTGGCAGCTGGAAAGTCCCAAAATTAGCACCCCGAGACGCGCACCTTAATAAACATAAGAAAAGTGCTCTAAAGAGTTGAAATAAAATATAATTTTTTTCCTTCTGCACTTTGTACATCCTCAAAACTATAAAATTTCAACCTTCAACAAATTTTTGCTTGTCAATTATAAAAAAACTCAATTTCTCACTCCAGAGTACATTCATTAATTCTGTTTAGTATTTGATGAAATATTTTTAATTATAAAATGAGTGTCGTGTGTGTGATTTAATATTTAATTGTAACTGGCTAGTTTTTTAGGTCCTTCAGCTACTAAACTAATTAAACCAGCTTAATTATAAACTACTTCATCAATAATAAAACAACATATTAATATTCCAAATACTGTGTAGTTAATATAAAATAAAAATAAAGTTATTATGGGCATTTTCGAGACCAAAAATTATAAATTTACGAACAACAAACGTCCCCATTTATTTTGTATATTAAAAACAATATCTCTTCTTAAAAAAAGAAGCAATTTGTTGTCATAAAAACAACCCAAACTAGTTGATTTACTATTGAAAAGTTATTTTTAATAAAAAAAAAAAAAGGAAGGGTTTTAGCATATAAATTTCCAACCTGTTCAAAGGGTCCACTTAAAATATCCGATTTCGGGTAATCACATCTGTCAGGATCACGCGCAAACATTTCCTCCAAAAAAAAAAAAGCGCCCAAAAAACACTTTCAAAATGTTACTACTGCTGCCCTTTCCGTGATTCGCAAATCGTATCGGGCGATATTTTCTCTCCCTGAATATTGACACTATATATCATCGGAATTAATACGCGAGAAAATTTACGCATTGCTATAAATTCGCTATGATATTCGTGGAGGCTTGGTTATTGAATCGTTTATATATCTATGGCCCTTATACACACAAACACACCCAGATAAATAAGGGCTCTACAGGGTGTTTCAATATTTAGTGACATTATTCGAAGACATCAGCAATCAGAGGCTTAGCGAAATCATCATTTCCAAATGTTGACAAAAAGAGAATAAATGATTTGGATTTATAACGGATGAATGAAATATAGCTAAATAAATAGCTTCGAATTCTATATAACATTAAATTTATTTTTTTTTAATCTTTTGGCATCTGAGGCCATTTAGTCCCTGGCCCTATTTATTTAAATAGATTGGTAGCCAATGCAATTGAAATGAATTTTTGTCGCGGATACGAACCCGCGACCCATGAAGTGGCAAGCCTCGCAGGGGAGTATATATAATTATACTTTTTGGGGGAAGTGGGCCCGAACTCATTTTTAATATTAATTTTTTCATATTAAATTTGACTGGTGCTGAATGTAATTGTGATAGATCGTAAATTATAAATAAATGTCTAACAAAGGACTTAAGAGGGTTACTATTGACTAAACCCTAGCCATGAAGATGGTCGCATAGTCGACCGAAACGTCGCTGTGGGTTTAATACCAATAAAGAAATAATAATAGCTGCGTGGCCTTTTTACTCATCCTTCTACTCATTTTAAAGATTCCCCTCCTTCATAAACATATTTTAAAATTATAGCCTACGTATTATGTTTTATTCAATGGGAAATGTTTTATGAAAATTTTTAAAATGTCCCTCCTGGATTGGAAAGGAAGGATGCGAGAAATAAAAAAGAAGGATTCAGTTTATATTATTCAGAAAAAAAATATAATTTTTATAATTATGTATAATATGGACGATGTTATGCATAAAGGAACCAAGCGCCATTATGATCGAAATTTAGATAAGACCGATATCTTGTAGGGAAAAAGAAGATCTACCTTTTAGCTAAATATTTTTCGAGATCTATTATTTGAATAAGATAATAGTATTCAAAATACCTCGATTCGGACTTTAACTGAGTCATAGATATATTTAACAAGACATGTGAGTGTTTTTTATTGATGAGGCCAAACATCCCATGGCCCCCGGGAATCGAACCCAGGTGTGTGTGGTGTAGGTCGAGGGTCCGGTGGCCTGGTGCAATGGATAGCACGCCTATGTCCCGGAAAGGAGGAGATCCTGGGTTCGATTCCCGGGGGCCATGGGATGTTTGGCCTCATCAATAAAAACACTCACATGTCTTGTTAAATAGATCTACCTTTTTATTTAAATCACAACATGCTCACTTTTTTTGTATAAAACAAGAAAAAATGTCATTGTCATTGGGTTTGTTTAGAATTGTGTAAATAAAATGCCTTTTATCTTAGGTTAATGGCTCTTGTTCCTTCTTGCATAACATCATCCAAATAAGACTGCTTATAAATTTTGTATATTTTGGTTTAATAAAAAATTATTTGATTGCCCTCGGAGCTTGGTGTAGAGGTTAGCGTGCTAACCTCCTATACCAAACGTCGCGGGTTCGGACCCCAGGCAGTTCCATAATGGCTTAAATAAGAATGCCTGGACCCCATATATGTATATTAAATCAATAACGGTTATCGTAAAAAGTCTTATATGGCCTGAGTTGCCGAAAAGACTGTGTGAATGTGTGTGTGAGTGTGAGTGTGAATGAGAAAAAAGTGTGAGTGTTTAAAAAAAAAAAAAAAAATTATTTGATTGTTTTTCAGACTTGAAATAAATTATCATATGCCTCATTATTATTTACTTAATTTCTTTGTACTGTACCTATCGCATATTTTGATTTAACTCCACTGCTGTATACACTTACATAAATCTTCCAAAAGGGAAACACCTGTAACTTGTGTCTAAAGGGATTTTATTACCAATTTAAATCAAAAAAAAGTCTCCAATACATAACTTAGTTTGGGAACTTGGCACTCTGTTTTGTTCTTAATGTGCAAACCGAAAAGTGTTTATTGGCTCAGTTGTTAGTTTCAAATAACGTTTAAGGCTTTAACAATGTCTTTTAGAGGGTTCTTTTAAATTTAAAACCACAAAATGGATAATTACAAAGGACCATTAGAGAGGCAGGCGAAAGCCATGAATCACTCTCTCTCTCTCTCTCTCCACCTCTTTCATTCGTCGTTTTCTTATAAGAATTTTTTTTTTTAATTTTTTGATTAATTTTCTATTGAAAGAGTTTAATTGTTTTATGAAGCAAATATTTTTTTTTCTAAATTTTAATAGAGACTTGCAAATAAGAGGGGGAAAACTCCTTAGGGGTAATTAGGAGCAAATTATTATTAAGGTTAAGATCGTGTCTGCTCTAGTCAATCAGAAATATGGTTTACTATATCGTCCAGGGCAGTAGCTAGATAACTTTTTTGTGAGGTTAGTAAAGAAAATTTTAAATTTTTCTAAAAGAAAATTTTTAAAATTTAATTGCATTCAATTATTATAAGTAGAGACCGGATTCTTAGGTTTTCACCTTTTTTTTGCCTTGACTTCAAACGCGAAATGGACAAATTACTTTTTCGACTTATGTGTTCTGGAGTTGTTTAACCAAATTTTGAAAAACCTAAAAAAACTTAAATGGGTTCGGGCCACCTAAAATCACCTAAATTAGAAAACTCATCTACCGAGATTTTTTTTTAATTTATTGGTGCTTTTAGATTGAGAAAAAATTATAGAATTATGTATCATTTTATGTACTTCCAGAATTATTTAATTTTCTTATATAATGTTTTAGGTACCTGTAATTTTTTGTATTTTTTACTTTTTAATAATTTTTGTACATAGGTATTTAAAATTAAATAAAACTTTTTTTTCTCATAAAAATTTTACAATTATATTTTTTTAAATTTAAAAAAAAATTATAATTAAAATCATATTTTTTTACAAATTTCTGTACATATTTAAAATTAATTAAAACTTTTTTTTTCCCAATTGTGTTTTATTAGGCGATAACCTCAAAAAAACCTATTTTGGGTGTTACAAAAACCTAAAAACGAGTCGAATCGAACCTAAAAATCCGGTCCCTAATTATAAGCTTACTGACTGTGAGTATTGCTATATATAGATGTGTGGGAAGGAGTCAGCCAAGGAAAAATAAAAAACAAATGTATACCGTCGACGTTTCGAGCATTAGTCACGATCTTCCTCGGGATAGTCTAATATAAGTGTCAATTTTTACGGATGGTAGGCCTAGTAATTACATTTGACATGCAATAAACAGAATTTTAATAACATTAGTAATGTAGGTTCATGTTTTAAATAATGATTTTAATATCCATGTGTTTAAATGCAAGAAGGCTACATAGTACGGTGCACATTATAATTAAAATCATGAGAATACATTACTAATGTTATTAAAATTCTGTTTATTGATTTTAACTGATAATCTAATTACTAGCATCCATAAGAAAAACTTGTTAGTCTGTCCCGAGGAAGAGCTCGAAACGTCGATGGTATAAATTTGTTTTTTATTTTTCCTTGGTTGACTCTATCCCACACATCTATATTTAGGTACATAGGCGTAGCCAGAAATTTTTTATGGGGAGGGGGGGGGGGGTTCAAGAAAATTTAAGATTATTTTAGGGTATTTATAAATCATTTTGGTTTATTTTTACTTTCTCGTATAGAGAAAGTATTGTAATCGTAAAAAATTCGACTTGGAGATTTTGATGTTTCTCCACGTTTTAGACCTCCCTGAGTCCAAAAATACCATTTTTGGCATTATGTCTGTGTGTGTGTGTGTGTGAACACGATTGCTTAAAAACCAAAGCAGCTAGATGGATGAAATTTGGTATATGCTCATTACACTAAAATTATAGATTTCAATCAACTTTTGGAGTAAATACATCACTTGGAAGTAGTACTTTACCTAATAAGTTTTTTCAGAAATTTCGAAATTTTCAATTTTTTTTATCATATTGTGATAAATTACTCTATTTTAAAAAGTTTTTATTCTTTGACATTTTTTCAAAAACTGTATAGATTTGTATTAGTTATCGAAGGTAATTATTAAAATAATTTTTTTTAATTTGTTGAGTATAAAAAAAAATAACTTTTTTAAATTTAATAGCTTCTGAGAAAAGGCAGAAAAAATAGAGAAAATTCAGGTTAAGCAAGGCTAAGAACTGCTGGACCGTGGATAGGTGACCCGCTGAGTGTTGAGTCACTCATCTGCTGGTAGCCATTTCATTTAATTTCCCAAAAGTCAAATGATCTTAGAGGCCGAAATATAAATGGAAAATACAATTAACTATAACACCCGTCTCAGGAAGAAAAATAAATAAATCCCACCTCAATAATCAGCCAAAAGTTAGAATATATTTATTTCCTTTATTAAATAATTAAATCTCTCTAAGGAAAAATAATAAAAATTGTTGGTTTAAATTTTTATTTATTTTATTTCTTTAGGGACTCGAATTGAATAAAGACAGAGAGCCTTGCAAGCAAATGGTGTGCATATTTACAAGACACCGCCGGCAAGTGCTGCCTCTGGTGTCCATTCTATAAACCTCCTTGTTTTAATCTTTAATTTAATCAAACATATTTCATAAAATTAGTATAAATATCACGGAGGGGACAACCTAAAGGGGAGGGGGAGGGGGCCTAAAAGGCGCCCCCCCTCCTCGAAAAAGCAAAAATTCAAATATTATGGTCTATAAGAGGCTCTGGAATCGGATTTGAATAGAAAGAGAGTGAAGGTAATGAGTGCGAGTGAGATGGAGAGAGTCGCTTAAAGATGCTGAGTCACCGTCCTGGGTGCACACAAACCGGATTCCAAACAATACGCGTGACGTCATCTTTTCGCAGAAGCTATAAAGACAGAAATAAAAATAAAATTATTTGTTTTTTTTTTTTTTTTATATATTCATCAAATTAGAAGACAAAAACAAATTAAAATAATTTATAAAATAAAATGAATATGAAAAAATTATTTTAATAAAGGATATATATATTTTCTAACTTTTGATTGATTATTGAGGTGGGATTTATTTATTTTTCTTCCTGAGACGGGTGTTAAAGTTAATTGTATTTTCAATTTATATTTCGGCCTCTAAGATAATTTGACTTTTGGGAAATTAAATAAAATGGCTTCCAGCAGGTGAATGACTCAACACTCAGCGGGTCACCTATCCACGGTCCAACAGTTCTTAGCCTTGCTTAACCAGAATTTTCTCTATTTTTTCTGCCTTTTCTCAGAAGCTATTAAATTTAAAAAAAGTTATTTTTTTTTATACTCATATTAAAATAAAAAAAAAACTAGCAAACAAAAAAAAAAATATTTTAATAATTACCTTCGATAACTAAAAATCTATTGAGTTTATGAAAAAATGCCAAAGAATAAAAACTTTTTAAAATAGAGTATTTTATCAGAATATGATAAAAAAATTGAAAATTTCGAAATTTCTGAAAAAACTTATTAGGTAAAGTACTACTTCCAAGTGACGTATTTACTCCAAAAGTTGATAGAAATCTACAATTTTAGTGTAATGAGCATATACCAAATTTCATCCATCTAGCTCTTTTGGTTTTTAAGCAATCGTGTTCACACACACATCCAGACGTAATTCCAAAAGAATATTCGAGAAAGTCTATGGGAAGTCATTCCCCATATTTTTTTTTTATCGCTAGAGTAAATTATTATATTCTACTTTCTCTTACCTTATATGATATATAATTTGTATTATAGAGCTTAAATATCTAGTCATGGCTTGGGTCCCATGGAGGGGGGGGGGGGGGTTTGAACCTTAAAACCCCACCCCCTGACTACGCCTATGTTTAGGTCCTAATTACAACATTTTATAATTATTCATAAAATTAAGAAGGAATTTAATTTATTCAAAAAATTTCATTGAAGTTATTTGAGATACAAATTTATAGGCGTCATTTGGGGGGAAGCGTTTGCCCCCCGCCCCCCAAGGTTTTGAAAGAAAGTAGTAAATTCTGAAATTAGCCCCTACCTACAAACAAACTCATACTCTCTCTTTATAAGATATATATAGTCTATGTTTATTGTTTGTAGTTGTTGTTGTTTGTAGCTGGCCATATCGATGATCAATTTAATTATAAGGACCGTCGGCCAAAAAAATAAACACTTTTGCGTATTATTCTTTTATTTGTAAATATTTCGACCCCATTGATATGGAATCATCTTCAGTACAATCAACAAATGCAAATCGTTACTTTCTCCCATCCAATATGACAAAATAGCTGAGCATTCCATGAATGCAATTTTTATAACCTATAATTATAATTAAATTGATATATATATTTATATGTAATTAAATTAAGTAGCACAGGAAGTAAAAAAAATTTTTGCCCTCCCCCTCAAGCAAAAACTAAAGGTAAGAAAAAGTAAAAATAAAAACTTTTTATTTTGAGAGAGATATTAAATAAATAAAAAAATCGATAAACTTTTATCTTCTTTTGATAAACATAAAACACATGAATCAATATCGGAGTCAAAATCTTTTTTTTTTATAGATTTATTTTTATTAAGGAAAAAAAAAAACTTGAAAGAAATAATTCTCTCTATTCCACAATAATTGAACCTGAGCGTATTATAACTTTCTGGACAAAAACGATATAAAAATGTCAATGAAAATCTGCAAAGCTACTCTTTTTTTCGGGCAACTAAGGAGAAAAAGAAGAAACAGAAGAAGAGGAAAAAAGAAAAATACTTGAAACAGAATATAAAGAAAAGAAAAAGACTTAAAAAGTTTTCATCTGTTTAAACTCTGGCACGACTTTAAAACAGTCTTGAATCATGCAGCGCCATTTCGTTTCGTACAATTGAATTATGGGATCGTTAGAAAATAGCATTGCAAATCAAAAGCAAAGGCCTTTGCCTACTATTGACTCAGCCCTCGCAATTAAAGATCCCTTGAGAGATGTGGAGGGTGGCAAAAGGAAATTGCCAAGGTGGAAATCATTTAACTATAACTCTATATTTATTATTTATTGTTGCTTTCAGAGAGTTATAATTTTTTTTTTTCTTTTTTTTTCCAAGCCTAGTTTTATACTCTCTGAATTTCAGTAAATAATAAAAAAAAAAAAAAAAAAAAATAGACAACGAATTTGCAAAATTTTCCGTTCTGTTTAGAAATGTTCACAAATAAATAATAAGCAGCTACAGTTAACAGAAATGTGAAGTAATAATATTTAATGTTAAGGGGGTTCAGGAGCGACGTCTAAACGTAGTCTACTTAAAAAAAAAACTAGACTATTATAGGGAATTTTTCAATGCGGTTTTTTTTTAAATGAATTAAATTCAAAAGAGATTATTGGGACATCGAGCTATAATTTTTTTAATAACTTATTAAAAATTTATCGTAATTAATTTTTTTGTTATCAAGCAAATACCAAAAAACAATCTGTCCCAATAATCTTTAATTTTTTTTAAATTTAAAAATGCATTTATTGTTATTATTAATCACATATTAATTAAGAAATTTTTAAAATAAGCTTAGATGATTTATTTAAAAACCAACTGTCAAATTAATTCAGCATTCTTGCAATAGATGGCAGGCTAGTCTGACAGCCGATATAGTTTTAGCCTATATCTGGCCTATATTCATATATTTTTATGCTTTTATAAAAGATACATAGTATATAATAACATTTATAAAGTATTTATTGTTAAAAGATCAATGAAAATCAACTAAACGCATTAAATATTATTATTATTAGCTACCATTCTGACATCTCTTGGCAAATTTTTGAATTACTTGCTTTTTTGGGCATACTTTTTATGACACACAACGCCATCTTATGGGGAAAAACATGCGTAACCGCTTCGCTCCCGTGCCGCTTTAAATAGTTTTAGAGCTCTAACTCTCCGCCTGCTGGTATAACAAGCGCTTGAAAAGTGAGAAATATAATATTTCTTTAAAGATTTTTCTTTTCGATAAAGAGACCCTCGGTAGAGAAATCCAAGCTATTTGCATATACAATATAAGGAATGTATTTGTTGGTGTGCTCGAGAGTCCGGTGTAAGGGTAAGAACTCCGATGCCCCTGAGAGGCTGGAGATCTTGGGTTCGATTCTTGGTAATCCATCAACAAATAATCACTCTGACAAAAACATGTTTAAGGTGCGCGTCTCGGAAAACCGTTAAAACACGATTGACTCGAGGCGGCACCAGATGGCGTTAGTGTTCCCCCATTAGAATACACGCAACTTGATCCATTTCATTCTAGACTTTCCAGCTAATTAATTAAAGGCAAAAAATTAATTATTTTTTAACACAATGATTACTAATTTAATTATCTACAACTTATAGAGCTCCTTTTTTTAAAATATCTTTTATTTAATGCGATTAATCTAAAAAAAAATTTTTTTTTTCGAAAATCAAAAAAAAGGGCTTCTATAAGTTGTAGATATTTTAAATAGCTTTAATTTAAAAAAAAAATTGAGGTCGATAGCTTCAAAATTGTGGCCGCTGGAAAGTCTCAAAATTAGCACCCCGAGACGCGCACCTTAATATTTAATGACCTAAGAGATAAGAGAAAAGATAAACAATTTTTACTTTTTCTTACCTCTATATATATATATATGTTAATATATAAAGAGAGAAAGTATTGGATTAATGTCAAAAATTCGATGTCGAGATTTTGATGGATAAACACGTTTTGAGGTCCCATGAATCAAAAAAGTGGTTTTCGACATGGTCTGTCTGTGTGTGTGTGTGTGTGCGTTCAATTTTAAGCATTAGGAATTGAGCTAGGAGGCTGAAATTTTATATTTAAGTTAGACACCCACCTAGGGCGTGAAAATAAGTTTTTAATCAAAATCGGCCAAAGAGTACTAGTACTTTACTGATGTACTTTTTCAGTTTTTTTTTTTTTTTTATTTTCTCAAAATTCGCTCCAACTATTTTGATTAAAATTCAAAAATCAATTATATTTTAGATATTTTTTAAAATATATATTCTCATTTTGTACTCTTGTACTGCATAATAAAGGAACAGAGAGGCTAAACTATAGTTCCAAATAAACAATATTTATTTTACTCAAACAGTCGAAAAAAGGAAGTTAAACCATGAAAAAAAAAATTCTAATGTTCTAATGTGAGTATAAAAAGAGAAAAAAATAATTATTAAAAGAAAAGAAAAGAAAAAAAAAACAGATTTATGAACGTATCTCTCGGGTGAGGGATTCGCTCAAGTGGCTGAAACACTTGCGTGAATAAATTACCTGGTCGTTTTATGTTCACCAATAGGTTATCAATACCCACCATTCGCCGTCACCAGAATTATGACCTGCATCAATCCATTGAAAAATTGCTCAATTTATATTTATGAATCGAAATTTCTTCACGAAAATTACATTCACCCCACCTCCATTCTTTTTTTTTTTATAAAGCCCTATATTCAAGTCAAGTCTTTTTTTATATGGTCTGAGAATCAATAAGCTATTTTTTTTTTTTATTTATTTATAATACCATAATATTCAGGTTAATCACAAATTCGTGTGCTTTTTATTAAGAAAAATGAAAAATATAAATTATAAGAATTTTTTATTTAAATTAAAGAAATCTGCGAAATGAATTTGTGTTTAATATGGGATCATGGAGCTCCGTGAACTTGGAAGTCCTTGTTCGAATCCAGGGGGGAGGAGCTCAATCAAAAAGAAACTCAATTAGCAAATTTCTTTATCCCAAGGCTTTTTTTTTTAAGTCTTCTCGGCATCTTAGGCGATATAGATACACAGTATTTAGAAACGATATACATATATTAGAGTCCAGGCATATTTATTTCTACCATTTGGTATTCAAATTATTTGAATAAATTCATTGGGATGTCACAATGCGTAGTTTGAAAGCCAGGAACTATTTCAAACAAAGCTTTATCTGTGTAATTAGTGCAGTTCATACTATTCATTTAATAGGCCTACAGTATTTTAGAATATTCAGATAAAATTTTTTATTAATATTGGTCTCTTCCAGCCGATTCAATTGATCTTTTTTTAATATCTTTCTCGACTATTGAGGCCATTTAGAGGTTTAACGTATTCATATTTAATTTTCATTATATCTATAGCTGGTGCCTCGTGACCACCTACACAAGATTCTACCTTGATGTTCGTTTATTTGGCAAATGTTTTAATAATTAGTACAATGAGAATAGTGTAGGTGCAATCAGGGGCGCCGGAACGAATTTGATTTCAAAAGTAAAAATATATCATTTTTAAAAATAAATGAAATAAAAGAATAAATTTTGCCCCCCCTCTGCCCCCCCTGTAGGAAGCCAGGGGGGCAATGTACCTGCCCCCCCGTTCCGGCCCTATGGGTGCAATTCAGTATGCAAAGTTTTTATTTTAATTCGGGCTCAAGAAACGGCGAGCGGAGGGGAAGTGGCGCCTGCACCTCCCCTCCAGGCATTGTCGCCGGCGAGAGAGGCAGCTATTTCTGTAGATAATTTAAACCCTTTTAACATTCTAATATCTCCATCTTTCTATCTCTAATAAAGTGATTCATTACCCAGAGAAGATTTCACTTGTTATTATTATTACATAAATAATCTCTCTTGATGGGAGAACAAATAAATAATAGTAAATATATATTTATTCTTTATTATTTTATAACTCTTTTTTTTTTCAATATTCCTTAGATCTCCTCTATCTCAAAAATATGTGTGATGTCACACACACACCTTTCTCTTACCTTCGTAATCAAGATTATTTTTTTAATAAAACATTCACACTTTTTTCTCATTCACACTTCCAATTACACACACATTCATACAGTCTTTTCCAACTTCCATTTAAGACTTTTTGACGATAACCGTTATGAATATATATTATTTAGGGTCCAGGCATTCTTATTTAAATCATTTGGTATCCAAATGGCTTAAATAAAATCATCGGACTGCCTGGGGTCCGAACCCGCGACGTTTGGTATACGAGGTTAGCACTCTAACCTCTACACCAAGCCCCGAGGGCTAAAAATTATACCGTATATAATCCAATGTAAACAAAAAACTTTATTGTTGATTTTTTCAAAACTCGATGTTTGGTCTTTGACACACCATTGCATAACAGGGTCCAAATATGGGAAAATATTTATATTTTGTTACCATGGCAACCATTTCTCCTATCTTCCCTATGAAGTACAAGAGTAAAGTGGTCTTCAAACAATTTTCAGGGCAAATTGAGAATTTACCTTTCAAAGGGCATCTAAAAAATAATTGATTAATGAATTTTAAGAAAATAAAAAAAGACTGAAAAACTACATCAGTAAAGTACTAGTACTCTTTGGCCGATTTTGTCCAAAAGCTTCGTGTCATGCCCCAGGGGATTGACTAACTTAAATATAAAATTTCAACCTCATAGCTCTTTTCGTTCTTGAAATATTTTGTATCCAGACACACACACACACAGACAGACAAACCATGTTGCGTCAACCAAATTTATGGATTCAGGGGACCTCAAAACTTGTATATCCATCAAAATCTCGACATCGAATTTTTGACATGAATCCAATACTTTCTCTCTCTATATATATTAACATACTTATAGGTAAAAGAAAGTAAAAAATGGCGAGTTTTTTTCTGAATCAAATCATCCAATTACAAAAATAAATCATTGCATCGTCCCTTTGGGCTTGTAAAACAATCGTAATATTAATTTTAAAAGGCATTTTTATTAAAATATCCTCTTTTTGTTTATCTTTTTTTTTTTTTTTGTATGTATAATTTGTGAACAATGCCGTTGACAAAGCTTAACATGATTTTATTTTATATTACAAACCTTTTATGTTATTAAAATCATAAGCAGTAAATATATATTTATTTTTATTTAAAATTGCAATTCTCTCTTAACTACTTGGCCCGTTTTAAAATATTAAATAGCTTTATTAATATTCTTTCATTTTTTTAATTTTCTAATTTAAATACATATAATATAAAAAAAAAAATCCATGGTCACAATTTCACGAAGCTTTTCTATAAAATCATTAAGATTTTTCTCAATTAAGGCATAGTGGGGGAAAAGTTCTCAAGTATCGTTAAAAAAATATAATTGATTAACATTCTAATAAAATTAATTAAATTAATTTAAAATGATGCAAAGTTTCATGTTTCCATCCCATTTTATTATTATTCAGTTCAAATATTAAATATTCAAATTTCAATTGCGTATTTATTTAATTTTAATTTAATTACAAATCGAGCCCGAATTAAGAATCTCTTTAATAAAATATCAACAACTTGTTATAATTAATAACTCATTCTATAACAGAATTATTTATTTTGATACCCGCTCCCCCCCCCCGCCTTTTATCTTTTATAAAAGCATATAGCGGTAAATATATAAATATAGGATAATAGTATACCGGCTGTTAGGTTAGATTAGCCAGCCATCTTTTGCAAGAGTGCTGAACTATTTGACATTTAAATATATCTACCAATCTTATTTTAAAATTTTCTTAATAAATATGTGATTAATAATAACAATAAATTCATTTTTAAATTTAAAAAAAATTTATATGATAAAATGGCGAAAAGATTCAAAAACTAAATTTTTAATTGATCTAGAAATTTAACAAGAAATTAAAAACTTAGTGTGCATGGGTTATATATCTATATATATGATACATATATATATTTTTCTTCTACACTACTACATATATATATTCTGTCAAATTTTTTAGCTGTTAAAGATAATTTATGAGATGATTGATCTTTATCAAGCGCCACGAATCGACCAAATTTGGCATTCAGTCGACAAATATCAATTTTTCCTTTTTTTTTTTTTTTTTTTTTTTTTTGCTGGAAACACGTTCGGAACAACTCATGTCATGTATTTTGATTAATTCATTCATTGCTATTTTTCTTTCTGTCTAAAACAAAACGATTTCACGCCTTGATTTCTTTCACTTGCGAATTTGTTTGCTATTAAATCAATAAACTATATATTTTCATGGAACAAACATTCAGAAGGTGTATTTTTGAATTTATATTTCGTTCAATAAGACTGATCTTTTCATCCTTTCTTTTGAGGCACGAATATCAGGTTTTTCTCAATAAATATTAATCATTTCCCTCGTCAAATTTGCTCAGAATTTCATATCATCATTGAAAATAATAATTTCAATATTTCAGTATAGATCAGACAAAAAGTGAAGAAGCTACGTATTTAGTGCGAAACCCACCCGGCTGCTCAGCTATTATCGGTATCATTAAAAAATATACGTTCTCTTGAGTTAACGTTCAAGCCTTTCTAGAGAGTCAGTTAAAACCTATCCCAAAATTAAATCTGTTGTTAATTTATTTATTTTGAAGTTTAATTGGGACATTTGAAAAGTCTTTTTTTAACTATACTTTCAGTCGCTCTTAGTTCAGCTCTGTCTACGCTTTAGAGTGAAATCTTGGCGTGTACATATTAATGATACAGATAATAATTGGAGGCTGTACATTAGGGTGACCCTTATTTTTCAACTTTCTAAAAGTTTAAGGTGCGCGTCTTGAGGTGCTAATTTCGGGACTTTCCAGCGCCCACAATTTTGAAGCTATCGACCTCAAATTTTTTTTTAATTAAAGCTATTTAAAATATCTACAACCTATAGAAGCCCCTTTTTTGATTTTCGAAAAAATATTTTTTTTTTTTAGATTAATCTCATTAAATAAAAGATATTTAAAAAAAAGGAGCTATATAAGTTGTAGATAATTAAATTAGTAATCATTATGTTAAAGAATAATTAATTTTTTGCCTTTAATTAATTAGCTGGAAGCTCTAGAATGAAATGGAATTTATCCCATGTATTCCTATGGAAAAAACTAACGCCATCTCTTGCCGCCTAGAGGAACTCGGTAGTCAAAAGCTTTCTAACGACTTTTCGAGACGCGCACCTTAACTCCCAACCACCTATCTTGTTCCAACCAATAAAAAAACGATATGTGCAAAAATTTTGCTCAATCGAATAACTGCGAGGTGACCTTCATCGGCCGTGAAATTTTCAAATTTTCGCTCAGGTCATATAATTTTTTTTTAGTTATTTTATTTTCTGGCAGATAACAATAACATTCTCACAACACATGAAAATGAAAAACAATTTGTTTTGCAGATCATTGGCGAAGACCGTAAAAATTATTCAACTGCCCTTAGGAAAAAATAATATTCAATTTTCGTTCGTTCACATATGTATGTTTTGATTGTATAAAAAGTATTGTTCTAAATAAAAAGTCTTTCCCTTAAAGAAAATTTTAGCTTAAATAAAAAAAGACATATTTTAAAAATGTTCAATGAACATTTTTACTTCAAAGTGTTTGAGGGTCGTCTAGTAGTTGTCTGATTAAAATATTGTACCGTTTGTTTTTTTGTTTATTCGAATAAGATAAGAGGATGGGAGCAGCAAAATTTTGAAAATACCCTATGGCCCACTCTACTGTAGCCTACTTCACATACAGCCCGCACGTGTGAGTTGAAGTTAAAAAAAAAAAACACACTCGTATGGGCTGATTTACATTTATAAACAAACTAAGACTGAATAAATTCTTAATTGATTTGCCTTTACTTTATATTCTAAAACCACCATTTATTTAATTTGTTAAATTAATGTAAATAATACTATTTGGAGAGAAATATTGCATAATTACAAAGATATTATGATATTACAATTTTGTTTAATTTTCTTCTAAAAATGGAATACGTCATGATTAGGGTTTGAACCCCGGTGGAAACCGAAACCGGTAAACCGGTTTTTTGGCTAATTTTCAAAAACCGAGAAACCGAGTTTTTCCCGAAAAACCGAATTCGGTTTTTTTTTTTTAAATTTTTTCTTCAATAATATTTGTATTCAAATTATAAATTAGCCCGTGACCCATGGCTCAGAGAGAAGACATTAGCTTCTAGTCAGTTTCAAGCGAGAAAAATTTATTTCATTTGATTTGCCTATCAATCATTTGAAATAAATAGGGATGGGGTCTAAATGGTCTTACAATTGTTAGATGCCGAAAAAGTCCTTGAATAAATTAAAAAAAAAAAAAAAATTATAAATTATTTATATTTTTTGCCCTTTTTCCAATACATAAATAATCTATATATAATAATAGCGGAGTGGCTGTGTGTCTGTCCGTCCGTCTGTCTCGCTCTGTTTGACCAACTTTCCGTTGAAATGACGAAATTTTGCAGTCTTATAGAGGACATAACGGAGAGTCCAGAAAAAATACTTGAGTCCCGAAATTCCTAAAAATTTTTGAGTTATTAATTCCTAAAGTTACGATTTCTCCCATAGGAAATGCATAGAGAAATATTTATGTATTTTTTAGATTTTTTGTATTCCTTGATTCACATTTTTTTGTTAATTAAAGTTGCCCTTGAGATAGGAATTTTGCTTCATGTATTTGTTTCTAAATTATGTTGTATACCAATTTATTTAACTTCCAAAAATATTGGTGATTCAGATGTTGAAAAAAAACCGGTTTACCGGTTTTCCGCTTTGTAAAAAACCGATAAACCGGTTTTCAAAATTTTCCGGTTTTTTCCAAACTCTACTCATGATCACTAGCGGTCCCAGAGCGGTGATCCGCTCCCCTTGGACAGTGAAAATCTATTTATATATTATTCGCTAATGTCCGTCTATCCGTCTGTTTGTCTGTCACGCTCTGTTTGACCAACATGCCGAGCGCTCCACTTTAAGAAACTTTCATTGGCCCTGAAGATGGCGGCTGTTATGCTTGCCGAAACGTCTGCCTTCCAATAAAGTGTTGGGCTAAACGCTGGTTTTATTCCTTCCGATTTCAATCTCAAAAATATTATTATTATACCTTTTTATTAACCGAGACTAATATCTAACTCCATTAACCTACCCTCCTTGCCCCACTGTCCCCTGTTCCCCCCTCATACACATACAGGGCCGCAGACGGGGGGGGGCTATATCCCCGGGGCCTCTGAGGGGGCCCGGGCCCTTTACGTCTCCAACCTTAAAATTCTAATAAAAAAATGATTTTCATGGTTAACATATAAAAAAAAAAATCATTTTTTGAAATTTTTTTTGATGGGGCACGGGCCCTTTATGCTCACAATCTAAAAATAATTAAAAATAATCATTTTCTTAATATACTATGCTATGTGTCCAAACAGATTATCAAGTTTTGGTGTTCTAGCCCCCCCCCCCAGACCATCCGGAAGTCGTCTGTCCGTCTGGCCTTAATTAATTATGGTAATCCTATGTTTAGGGAATTTTGACAAATTTTTAATTAACTTTTTTTATTTAAATAAATATTATAAGCTATTTAAAACTGTTTCAAAAATTGTGTGAAAACTGTTTAAAAAATTGTTGGCATGTAGGTCACAATAGCCTTTTACAAACTAGAAAAAACTTTTAAGGTGGGGGGGGGGGCGTCAAGTCTGTCTGCGGCTCGGTACGCCTACATTAAAAGACGAGGACAAGTGAGTGGGGGATGAGAAAAGCTCCTTGATTATAACAATACTAGCAAATATTTTACTTTCTCTTACCTATGTATATATGTAATATATATATAGAGACAGGGATGGGCGTTAATCAGTTACATGTATTTGAAATACAAGATACCAAATACAATATTAATTGGTATCTTGTAACTCGTTACAGCATAGGCAAAGTAATTGGTATCTTGTATTTCGTTACATTTTTTAGTAATTGGTATCTGAAATTCGAGATACCAAATACTTTTTTTTTTTTTTTTTTATTTGCAGCCGTATAAAAAGTCTTGCAGAGGGAGCTGAAATCGTTTTAATTTATTTAATATTACTGTATGTAATCGTCGTGTGGGTTCTCTGCTCTGAATCTTAGTAAAAACCAGTAACGAGAAGTCAATCAATCCGCCAAATTTTCACTCTTCGTTAAAAAACTTTTTTGCTTTCTTCTTTCAACCAGCTCTCAACGACTAAATCTTTGTTCTTCTGCCCCAGTTGAAAGATTGTTTTCATTTGCGGGTTTATTCATTCTCCATCAAGGTCCAGATTATCCGACAAAACTTTTGAAAACTTGGTTTTTTCAAAGCTTTTCATATTTTTATAAATAAATTTTTTTAATATCATGATTAATTTTATTGTTTTCGATTTTCCAAAGGTATTTTCCAATCAGCGCTGGGCGAATTGTCTACTTTACTTTGTCTACGCTTGCTACGCTTAGACAATGTATGTAGACAAAGTAGACAATGTAGACAATTAAAATTTAAAAATTTGGCGGGACTAACAACACCATAATTTTTTATGTATCGTCATAAATATAATTTTTTGATACTAATATACACGAAATCAATAGGTAAAGAGTGATTTTACAATTTTTCTATTCTCGCTTAAAGTGGAATATCAAATATTGGGGGATATTGAGTGAAAAAGAAACATCTTCCAGCGTTGATAATGGCGGTATTCTTAATTTTAAGTGACTTTTATTTGAATTAGATATTAGAAGCCATATTATGCAGGGTTTTTTTTTTGCAAAAAAGACACACTGCAACATATTATTCATTTTGTTTCCCTAATTCAAATTTTAATCAATTAAATTATTGGTCTTCCGCGTTTAGACATTTTTATATATATATGAATTTCTAGGCTGTTTCTAGAAATGAGTCACTGATCTGAGATGAGAACCAATGAAAACAAGCGCTGAGCCATTTGTCTACATTGTCTACGTCTTTGTCTACATTGTCTACTTTGTCTAGGGATTTGTCTACATCATGAAGTAGACAAATCAAAATATGCTTAATTTGCCCAACACTGTTTCCAATATAAGTTTAGCTGCCACTTTCCTAAACTAAATTTATTTAGGGTTCCAGAATTACCCCACCAAAAATAATTTTAAAATCAAGGAAAAATTTGTTTGTAATTGGTATTTTCAATGTATTTGAAATACGTCATTGGTATTTTGTATCTCGTTACACAAACCCGTGAATAATTGGTATCTTGTATTTCGTTACAAAAATCTGAAGTAATTGGTATTTTGTATCTCGTTACTCAAAATCGAGTAACTTGCCCATCCCTGTATAGAGAGAAAGTATTGGATTCATGTCAAAAATTCGATGTCGAGATTTTGATGGATCTTCACGTTTTGAGGTTCCCTGAATCCAAAAAAGTGGTTTTCGCGACAAGGTCTGTCTGTCTGTGTGTGTGTCTGTGTGTGTGTGTGTGTGTCTGTGTGTCTGTGAACAAAATATCTCAAGAACGAAAAGAGCTAGGAAGTTGAAATTTTATATTTAAGTTAGGCACCCCCATGGGACGTGACACGAAGCTTTTTGAACAAAATCGACCAAAAAGTACTAGCACTTTACTGATTTCTTTTCAGTTTTTTTCGATTTTCTCAAAATTTGCTCCAACGATTTTTATTAAAATTCAAAAATCAATTATTTTTTAGATTCTCTATAAAATGTATATTCTCATTTTGTGATTGACATCTTCTGAAGACCACTTTACTCTTGTACTCCATAGAAAAGATAGGAGAAATGGTTGCCATGGTATCAAAATATAAATATTTTCCCATACTTATAAATTTTACATCTTGAATTCAATTGTACCCTACTGTCGGAAACATGTGGACACAAAAAATCTGGTGTGACAAGCACAGTACACAACTTTCGATTACCGAAGGTAAGAGAAAGTTGTGTGCTGTGCGCCAGTCACACCAGATTTTTTATTTTTGTTTCGGTTAATAGCTTGATAAAGTGACAAAATATAATTAAAAAAAAAAAAAAGACATTTTTAATTAAGGTGTTTTCTTTCGAATTATATAAATTACTCACTAATTATAAGATGATGAGTGTTAAATTTTAATATAACTATATATACTTAAATCAAATATACAAGATTCTTCTTCTTCTTCTTCTTCTTTAGGGTTGGGGGGGGGGGGAGATTTCACCTGTAGATCCTAAAAGATGAAAGGCACCAACAACATTAAATAAATATGTTGATATACTCCTGCTCGTTGAAACTTTTAATAATTTCCTCATTTAATAAATTTTAATTGGAAATTCTTCTATATTAAGAGGCGGGCTTGTTTGCTCTTCAGAGATGGGTGGTTGAGAGGGTGGAGCGCCTCCTCCTTTGGTTTGACTTTAACTCGCAAAACGCCTCCGGGGGACAAAAAAAAAGTACCCAGCATTTTTTTTTAAGCGGAAGAAGTCTTTTCTAATTATCAGATGTGATTCTGTCTTAGGCCTCTCAAAGGCTCCTTACATACAGATGGAGAATTATATTTGACTTTTTCCTTCCCTCCCCGGGGCAGTCACCTTAATGAAGAAAATTAATCCCCGGATGTATTAAAAACATCTTCATGGAAATCAAATAGATCCTACAACGAATAAATATAAATTCTTCTTAAACAAATTAAATCTAATTTGTGTTTTTTACTTCCATTTTATTATTATTATTATATAAAATATCTGGTGTGACTGGTCTCACTGCACACAACTTTCTCTTACCTTCGGTAATCGAAAGTTGTGTTCTGTGCTTGTCACATGGGAAAATATTTTGTTACCATGGCAACCATTTCTCCTATCTTTCCTATGGAGAACAAGAGTAGAATGGCCTTTAGATTCAATGGCAAAAATGAGAATATACATTTTAAAGAGCATCTAAAAAATAATTGATTTATGAATTTTAATCAAAATCGTTGGAGCGAATTTTGAGAAAATCGAAAAAAACTGAAAAACTACATCAGTAAAGTACTAGTACTTTTTGGTCGATTTTGTTCAAAAAGCTTCGTGTCACGTCCCAGGAGGGTGCCTAACTTAAATATAAAATTTCAACCTCCTAGTTTTTTTTCGTTCTTGGGATATTTTGTTCACAGCCAGACAGACAGACAGACACACAGGCAAAAAAGGAGGACAATAGCAAATAAAATCTTTTTTTTTTATTTTATTAATTATTCACTTTCCAGACACCAGTAGCATCCGTCCTCAACACAATCCTTGTTTAATAAATGATGAAGGATGCGATTTGCGCCCAAAACTTCGTCAATTAAAATTAGATTTTAAATTTTATTTTCCGACATTCAATTTTATTATACATTAACAAATACTTTCTTTTTATATTGTTAAATAATAAAAATAAAATTTTTACGAAATCATAATTTAAATAAAATAAATTCTCTAAGCTGTCTCGAAAGTATATGTTGCATATTTTTAGCAAAGGGAGAGAGAAAGGCTCTTTTTAATACTAAATTTATTTTCCAACTCAAGCTGAGACTTGATTAATATCATTTGGACACACTGTACTTGAATTACTCGACCGTTTGAATTAAATACAATGTCGACATGAAAAGAGCAATAGTAACAAAGTGTATTAAACTAAATCAGGCATTAAGCACAAATAGAATTATTTAATTACGCGAATACCTTTATAGTGGTGGGAGTGTTAATTCAGCCTTTAAGAGTAGGTGGGGTAGGGGGAGTTGTAATTTCAGAGCCACATTCTGTCCTCAGTTCAACCCTCCCCGGGGGAGTCTACACCAAATAAAAAGCTTTCAATCGAAACCAACTAATATCGGAGCATATATTCAATTAATAACTAGTCTTTCGAGTGGGGCTTTCTTTTTTAATACCATCATTGAAATGAAAGAAAATTTATAAATAAAATTTCTCATCTTATCCAAATAAAAAGAAATTTACAGATGAGAAAATATATATTTTTTTTTTTTCGAAAAAATAAATAAAATAAAAAAAGCGGAAATTCTAATAAATATATAAACCATTTTTCAACTTTTAATCAAAAAAATGAAATTTCTGAGCAAATAAATTTTAATAATAAACAAAAACGAAACAACGAGGAACAATAAAAATGTTTTCAAATTTAAACACGCCATGAATTATAAAAACGTAGCCGCCCACCCCCACCACTTTTTTTATTTACACCCAATATATAATATAATAAATAGGACACCCCCCCTCCCCATCCCTTCTTCTTGACAATCATTGTTCATAAGAAAAAGTATGATAACTTATTAGTTTTTTTTTTTTTTTTTTTTTATAAATAAATTTAACGCAATCAAAGGGAAACATCCACTTTAAAATAAATTGGTTAATTTCTCTTTTTTGGGGGGCTTTATTAGTAATTTTATTGTTAAATAAAAATTAATCTTTTAAATTCTATGATGATGAAATAGTTTAATGTACAATTGCTAGTCAGTAGGTCTACAATACAGATGGGAAGTAAAAATAAATAGAGAGAATAGAGTATTAATTAGGCCTAAAGCTTAGAAACAAAGAAGAAAATATTTTATATTCTTGAAAATGTACTCATTTAGGTGGCAAGGAGGGGGAGGGGGTAGGTAATGGATCAGTGATTTCCAAACTTTATATTACCAGGCCTCCCTTAAAAATAATTCATCTTATGACGCCTCCCTCCCCCCTTTTTATAAAATAAAACAAAAATTTTTAATGCTAAAAAAATTTATATAAAAATATTTTTTTTTATTTATTCTTATTTATAGTAAAACTCATGGCCGTAGCC
>JAKCPI010004334.1:0-12390 GCA_023213315.1 Euborellia annulipes | reverse complement strand
AAGGCACCAACAACATTAAATAAATATGTTGATATACTCCTGCTCGTTGAAACTTTTAATAATTTCCTCATTTAATAAATTTTAATTGGAAATTCTTCTATATTAAGAGGCGGGCTTGTTTGCTCTTCAGAGATGGGTGGTTGAGAGGGTGGAGCGCCTCCTCCTTTGGTTTGACTTTAACTCGCAAAACGCCTCCGGGGGACAAAAAAAAAAAAAAGTACCGAGCATTTTTTTTTTTAAGCGGAAGAAGTCTTTTCTAATTATCAGATGTGATTCTGTCTTAGGCCTCTCAAAGGCTCCTTACATACAGATGGAGAATTATATTTGACTTTTTCCTTCCCTCCCCGGGGCAGTCACCTTAATGAAGAAAATTAATCCCCGGATGTATTAAAAACATCTTCATGGAAATCAAATAGATCCTACAACGAATAAATATAAATTCTTCTTAAACAAATTAAATCTAATTTGTGTTTTTTACTTCCATTTTATTATTATTATTATATAAAATATCTGGTGTGACTGGTCTCACTGCACACAACTTTCTCTTACCTTCGGTAATCGAAAGTTGTGTTCTGTGCTTGTCACATGGGAAAATATTTTGTTACCATGGCAACCATTTCTCCTATCTTTCCTATGGAGAACAAGAGTAGAATGACCTTTAGATTCAATGGCAAAAATGAGAATATACATTTTAAAGAGCATCTAAAAAATAATTGATTTATGAATTTTAATCAAAATCGTTGGAGCGAATTTTGAGAAAATCGAAAAAAACTGAAAAACTACATCAGTAAAGTACTAGTACTTTTTGGTCGATTTTGTTCAAAAGCTTCGTGTCACGTCCCAGGAGGGTGCCTAACTTAAATATAAAATTTCAACCTCCTAGTTTTTTTCGTTCTTGGGATATTTTGTTCACAGCCAGACAGACAGACAGACACACAGGCAAAAAAGGAGGACAATAGCAAATAAAATCTTTTTTTTATTTTATTAATTATTCACTTTTCAGACACCAGTCGCATCTGTCCTCAACACAATCCTTGTTTAATAAATGATGAAGGATGCGATTTGCGCCCAAAACTTCGTCAATTAAAATTAGATTTTAAATTTTATTTTCCGACATTCAATTTTATTATACATTAACAAATACTTTCTTTTTATATTGTTAAATAATAAAAATAAAATTTTTACGAAATCATAATTTAAATAAAATAAATTCTCTAAGTACATGTCTCAGGAAAGTTGGCATATGTTAGCATCATGTTTAATTTTAGCAAAGGGAGAGAGAAAGGCTCTTTTTAATACTAAATTTATTTTCCAACTCAAGCTGAGACTTGATTAATATCATTTGGACACACTGTACTTGAATTACTCGACCGTTTGAATTAAATACAATGTCGACATGAAAAGAGCAATAGTAACAAAGTGTATTAAACTAAATCAGGCATTAAGCACAAATAGAATTATTTAATTACGCGAATACCTTTATAGTGGTGGGAGTGTTAATTCAGCCTTTAAGAGTAGGTGGGGTAGGGGGAGTTGTAATTTCAGAGCCACATTCTGTCCTCAGTTCAACCCTCCCCGGGGGAGTCTACACCAAATAAAAAGCTTTCAATCGAAACCAACTAATATCGGAGCATATATTCAATTAATAACTAGTCTTTCGAGTGGGGCTTTCTTTTTTAATACCATCATTGAAATGAAAGAAAATTTATAAATAAAATTTCTCATCTTATCCAAATAAAAAGAAATTTACAGATGAGAAAATATATATTTTTTTTTTTTTCGAAAAAATAAATAAAATAAAAAAAGCGGAAATTCTAATAAATATATAAACCATTTTTCAACTTTTAATCAAAAAAATGAAATTTCTGAGCAAATAAATTTTAATAATAAACAAAAACGAAACAACGAGGAACAATAAAAATGTTTTCAAATTTAAACACGCCATGAATTATAAAAACGTAGCCGCCCACCCCCACCACTTTTTTTATTTACACCCAATATATAATATAATAAATAGGACACCCCCCCTCCCCATCCCTTCTTCTTGACAATCATTGTTCATAAGAAAAAGTATGATAACTTATTAGTTTTTTTTTTTTTTTTTTTTTTAAATAAATTTAACGCAATCAAAGGGAAACATCCACTTTAAAATAAATTGGTTAATTTCTCTTTTTTGGGGGGCTTTATTAGTAATTTTATTGTTAAATAAAAATTAATCTTTTTAAATTCTATGATGATGAAATAGTTTAATGTACAATTGCTAGTCAGTAGGTCTACAATACAGATGGGAAGTAAAAATAAATAGAGAGAATAGAGTATTAATTAGGCCTAAAGCTTAGAAACAAAGAAGAAAATATTTTATATTCTTGAAAATGTACTCATTTAGGTGGCAAGGAGGGGGAGGGGGTAGGTAATGGATCAGTGATTTCCAAACTTTATATTACCAGGCCTCCCTTAAAAATAATTCATCTTATGACGCCTCCCTCCCCCATTTTATAAAATAAAACAAAAATTTTTAATGCTAAAAAAATTTATATAAAAATATTTTTTTTATTTATTCTTATTTATATTAAAACTCATGGCCGTAGCCAGACATCTTGTTAGGGGGGGGGGCAACCCCTCGTTAGAGCGAGAGGGAGGGGGTTTGCAATTAATATATACATAGATTATTAATTATTTATTTAAATAAAAAAAAAATTAAATTAATGTAGTGGATTGGGGCGTTAAAAAAAATTCCCAATGAGAAAAATATATATTTGTTTGTTTTTTTTTTCATTTTTAGGACAAACCAGGAGGGGGGGGGCAAAGGCCCCCCTGCCTCCCCCTGGATACGCCCATGTTAAAACTAGCAATCATTTGGAAAATTGATCTGTGGCCAATATTCGCGCCTCCCCTTAGACTAGTCCGCGCCTCACAGTTTGGAAAACTCTGGTTTAGATAGTTCCAAACTTCACCTTCCCCCTATCACGAAAAACATTCTGATTACGCCCTCTCTCTATATAAAATATACATAAACTAATTTATTAAATTGATACTGGCGACCGTTGGCACTAGTTGAAACATATTTAAATAGGTAATATAAATTGTACACAAAGTTATTTGTTTCAATTCATTTTATTGACTTAATACATTTCGACACTATGTGTGTCATCTTCACATCTTCACATAGTGTCGAAATGCGAATTAAGTCAATAAATGAATTGAAACAAATAACCTTGTGTACAATTTATATTACCTATATAAACTAATTTATTTCAATTGTGTAAGAATGTTAAGCACTTCATGGCAGGCAACAAATTCTTTCTTTATTTTTAATTCTCCTTTTCCGAGGCGAAAACTCGAGCAATCAGCGTGTGGAACGTCCCCCTGTAGCCATCGGTATTTTTTATTTAATATATTTCTATATAATAAAATTCAAATCCCTAAATGCCCTCAGTAGCCGAAAAGGGTAAAAATAAAAAATAAAATTTTACCGCCCCCCCCCCCATTTCTTAGACCTGCTGTGGATCCCTCGGTCATTTTTAATCATTTTTTACTCGGGTTCACAGGCCATTCGGGTTTGATTGTATAAATAATATCAATATTTAATTTTAATTAATACTGATGGCTACCTGGGGCTTTTTTGCCGAAATTCAGCCGTGCTTTGGCAATGCTTAACAGAGACGACCTTGGTGGCTGTTGTTCCTCTCTTGACAGGTTCTAAAAATAATTTTCTCTGTACAACAGCTGATAAAAACTTGATGAAGGAAATTATTTTATCATCAAAATATTTTAACACTTTCGCGTATTCCAAGTTAAAGAATGTTTTTATTTTATTTATTTTATTCATTAATTTAGGTTCCAATGTCTTTGTCACGATTAATAAATAGGAAAAAAAGATCTTTTAAAAGATTCAATAATTGATTTTCTTTTTAAAGTGTTTGTGAAGAGAGGAATAGAAAATAAAGTTTGTTTTTTTTCTACACCGATAGTGTTTTTTGTTGTTGGCGCATATAATGTTTTTATAAAACGAGTTGAAACAGGCAAGGATCCATTTCGTCGCTGAGTTCCTCCTCCCACTAACCCCTCGCAGGAGCCAATTGATGGCTTCTCTCTCTCTCTCTCTCTTTCCGAAATGGTTGTTTTTCTCTTTTTCGGCCAGTGCCCAGGTGTGTGTCTGCAGATAAGTATGTTAAATGCCATTAGACATTCAGTATCCTAAATTGAACGAGCAAATATTCGATTAACTCCGAGTGAGTCCGCCTTTGAAACAACGCCCCCCCCCCCTCCCCCAACACCTTCTATTTAAAACCATCTTCCTCCTCCTTCAGAGTTTGTTCAAGCCAATCTGCGGCTGATGATGAATATTAATAATATTTTTAGGGTCAATTAGATTAACAATAGCCTAACATACAAAGTTGGTTGCTTCATATACCCTATAGCTTGAGGCACGACAGAATTTTATTTTATTTTTACGCTTTTTTTTTCTGACGTCACCTGGAACAGCCAGAAGCTGTTTTCTGTTTACATCTCTGCCAATCAAATTAACTTTGGAGGCGTTCGACATGCAAATTTCTTGAATTAGAAGTAAGAATCGAATTAGCATACAGTTAGTGAAAGTTATTTGCGCCGTTAATGGAGTTGGGGGAAGAGAAAGGAAGGAGAGGAGGGGAGGGGGGGGGTTGAAGGAAAAGGGAGGGTTAATATGGACAAAACAAAATGGACTATGAAAATAATAAACAGAATAGTCTTTGAGAGGGTGAGGGGGGGGGAGGGATTTCATTCGGAATCAGAAGTCAAACAAAAGTAAATTAAAAATCCCTTTTAGACACTAACCGTTAAAAAATAAGAGACCAATTTTTAATTTATTTATTACTTTCTCTTACCCTATATATGAAATATATATAGAGAGAAAGTATTGTTTTTTAAGTATTATCAAAAAAAAAATAATAATAATAATAATCAAATAAATTTTGAATAAAATTTTTTGGATAAACAATATGTAAAATACCAAATCTAACGTCAAGGAAAAGTGTTTCTTTCCAATTCACGAAACTATTCGAAAAGCAAACTCCAAGGGCTCGACTACCATAAAAAAGAAATTAGGTTTTCTTCAAAAGAAATTTCGCCGCCGAAGGCGGGCGACGCGGCTAGTTTTATATTAAAATTAACATCCCTTACCCCCCCCCCCTTTGTATCCGCCATTGGTATGAGTAGAAGTTCCTTATGAGATGCTTTTTTTCAACTTTTATGCTTATTTAAAAACTTTTTATTCAAGATTTTTATGCTTATTTAAGCACTTTTTTCCATTTTTTAATGCTTTTTTGTCCCGTCTCTAAATATGACTAATTACGCAGTCCAACAAAAAAAAGTCATTGAAATTAGGAGCTATCCCTGGGAAAATGGGGAGACCTGATTCCAAAAATACCACCAATTTTGCCCCATTAGCTTTTGTTTTAGAGATGTAGATAAAATTTAATTTTAATAAAAAATATGATCTAAAGTAGGGCTGGACGGTAAAAACCGGTAAAAAATTTTTTACCGAAAATGCGGTAACGAACCTCTAATTCGGTAAAAACCGGTTTTTTTTTCGAAAGTCGGTAAAAACCTATTTTTTCGGACGGTAAAAAATTTTGGTTCCGCGAGAAAAAAATGTTCCGCGGCGGCAAACTTTGGTCCCGCGACGGCAAATTCCGGTTCCGCGGGCGGCAAAAAAAATTGGCGTCTCTAAAAAAAAGATAAAATATTTTTTCGGACGGGGAAAAATTTTGGTTCCGCGAAAAAAAAAATGTT
The DNA here is from genome assembly GCA_023213315.1 of Euborellia annulipes. Classification (NCBI taxonomy): domain Eukaryota; kingdom Metazoa; phylum Arthropoda; class Insecta; order Dermaptera; family Anisolabididae; genus Euborellia; species Euborellia annulipes. Next base: position 6,618 of record JAKCPI010004334.1, on the reverse strand, counting down.
CTGCGGCGGCATACTTTGGTTCCGCGGGCGGTAAAAAATTTTTACCGACTTTCGTGAAAAACCGGGTTTTTTTTCATTATCGAGGTCGGTAATGAAAATCCATTACCGTCCAGCCCTAATCTAAAGAGGCTCTTATAGTGAAATTTCTAGATTTTTTAAGGCGATTAAAGCAGATAGTTGTGGACAAACTCATCACACAGAAAGTTATATGCTATGCCAAATTTTTTATGATCTTATTTAAAATATAAAAACTCTATTAACAAGTCGTGTAGGAAGAAAATATTTAGCTTTAAAAAGCTTCCATGATTTCTTTATTAATTGAATTAAAAAATAAAACTAATTTTTTTTTTTGCTCTCCTTTCTCCAATAAATAAAGTTTTTAATAAAAAAAAGTAAACGTAAAATTTCCTCCCATCTCTCTCTCCCTCCCTCCTTTTATCCCCTAAACTTTTGGCTCAGGTTAAAATAATTTCCAATTTTAATATCAAATGATATTCACATTTAAATTAAAATGAATGAATTTTGATAGATGATAAAAATTATTTTTTTTTTCTCTTAAAAGAGAGTGAAAAAAAAAAGAATTGAATGAAAAACTTTTGGTGAATATTTGCAAAGAATAGAGAGAGAAGGAGTTTGGGCAGAAATGAAGTTGAGAAAGAAATCATTCCGAGTTGAGGATGAAAATACGGGGCATGGAACTTTTTTCCAGATAAATATTTAAAGAATCTTTTCTAATATATTATTTTCAAAGAGAGAAAAAGTGAAAATATTTTATTACTCAGGTATAAATGATTGAAATGAAAATCCGAATCCTAGAATTATTAGAAACAACTAGTTACAAATTTTTAGAAACTAAGAGTACTAGTACTTTACTGATGTACTTGTTCGTTTTTTTCGATTTTCTCTAAATTCGCTCCAACAATTTTGATTAAAATTTAAAAATCAATTATTTTTTAGATGCTCTTTAAAATATATATTCTCATTTTCCTCACACTTTTCTCTTGTACTTCATAGAAAAATAGAAATGGTTGCCATGGTAAATATTTTCCCATGTTTATAAATTTTACATCTTGAATTCAAATATATCGGAGAAAACTAAATACATCTCGACACAAAAAAATCTGGCGTGACAAGCATAGAACACAAATTTTGATTACCGAAGGTAAGAGAAATTTGTGTGCTGTGCAACCAGTCACACCAGATTTTTTTGATATAGAGTGAGATCTAAGGGATATTGAAAAGAGAATAATTCTTAGGGCCATAAAATAGTAAAGAATAAATACTATACGTTTCTTTATTTATTTGTCTCTCCCATCCAAGAGGGAGCATTATTTATTGCTAATGAATAACAAGTGAAATCCTTCTCTCTGGGTCTAATGAATCAGTTTATTTAGACGATAGATTTGAGATGGAGATATTAGAATGTTTTTATAAATGAAAACAGGTTTATTAGTTATTTCCAAAAATAGCTGCCTCTCTCGCCAGCGACAATGCCTGGAGGGGAGGTGCAGGCGCCACTTCCCCTCGTCTAGCCGTTTCTCAAGCCCAAATTAAGATACGATATAAAAAATAAAAACTTTGCATATTCAATTGCGTACAACTCGCAAACTACGGCCCCAAACAAAAACAAAATATAAATATCGGATAAACAAATGGTTTATAAATTTTTCAAATTCAAATGTACCGTACTGTCAGAAAATAAATATATCTCGACACAAAAAAATCTGATGTGATAAGCACAGAACACAACTTTCGATTACCGAAGGTAAGAGAAAGTTGTGTGCAGTGCGACCATCACACTAGATTTTTTAATACTCTATCTATTAATATAATAAAAAAAAGACTAAAAAGTTTAAAATAAAAATAGACTATAATAAAAAAAATGCTTTTATTTAAATTGAACTAAAAAGAGAGAAATAATTTAATTGTTCTTGTTAAAATTGTTGAATATTTACTACTTAAAATAAAAGCGTGGGGCACTTCGAAGTGATTCCGAGGATCTAAGAATTCCTTAAAATATCAATCAATGTGCGCTCACGCTTTTATTTTAAGTCATACATTTTCAACAATTTTAACAAGAGCAATTAAATTATTTCTCTCTTTTTAGTTAAGTTTTAGTTAAACAAAAGCATTTTTTTTTTAAGTTTTTTTTATTTTACATGTATATTTTTTTTTTTTTTTAATTTGATTTTAGATTGATATTGATTTTTACTATAGTAAATTATATTGAATGAATTAGAATAAAAATAGTAGACTATTTTATATTTAATTTAAAATATCATTAAAGTCGCCGTTGAGTTGGAGTTAAAGAACAAAATAATAATAATAATCAGTGATTATTGGCATAAAGTTTTTTTTATTAAAGTAAAAAAATAAAATATTCTTGTCTTTATTAAATTATTATCTCGTTCGCACATTTAGCATATAAATTAAAGAGGCTCCATAATTTTATTTTGTTATTTTTCTCAATAAAATTTGATAGAAGACTCCTTCAAAATTAATATACTGTATGTACTTCGTCTTCTGTTGTAACGGCAGCTTTTTAGAAAGTTATTACGAGAAATAAATCAAAAAGTAACCTGCATAAATCAATCTTTAATTAAGAAAAACGACCATCTGACTAACGAAAAACTTTCCTTCTGTTTCTTTTTAAAAGAACATAAAAAAAAAAAACTAGCTCTTAAAAGTGTAGTCGAAATGTGCGCAGGTATTTCCTTTTTTCAAATAATTTCTATAATTTATCATACGTATTTACATTTACACTTTATTCATATCTGGGTAATAAATAGATGACCACCACGTATTATCCGAACTAAGGCTGCTATTTCATCTACTCTTTGTTTAATTATACCGTATCTTTGGGTAAAGGGAAGTCGCTGGTGTAGCGGGCTAGGGTGTCGGCTTCTAAACAGAAGATCCCTGTTCAAATCCTGGGAGTGCTGGATTTTTTCATTGAATAAAAATATTTATGTAATGTAAACAATAAGGTGGGCCGAAAAAATTTATTTTCAGCGGCTACCCCCTGAATTTAAAGTATTACATGCAAAAACATATTCTATTACCAGAAAACTTCTTTCAAACAATATCTATAGGGCGCGCGAGGTGCTTGCTCAAAAACCACCATTTTTAGCCTTTTTTTAAATTATCGATTATTAGCCATAGTTATTTCCTTTAAAACTTTATCGCCCTTTGGATATTTTTGGCCCAGAACAATAGTAAATAAGTTAGTTACACTGCCGAAGTCATATCACTAAAGTTTACATAATAAATAATTATTAAAAGTTGACATTTTTCAGTATTTTACACAATTTATTGATAAAACAAATCCCTAAAAATTGTATTTTTATTATGTTTTGAGCTTTTTTTTCATTTAATTAATACTCTTTTAATTGAAATGTATATCATTAATGTCGAATTTTCATGTTTCAATTAACCGTTTTTATAGATAAATTGTGTAAAATACTGAGAGAGGTTGGATAAAAGGAACCTGAAATAAGGATTAGTTGACTAGCTAGAAACCAACGCAGTGGGAGGAGTAAGAGATAGGAAATAATGTAGCTTCACGGGGTGCCGGTAGATGGCTACGACCAGAGGCTATGAGGTGTATGTCTTCGTGCACTTAAGCAGCTCGGGTAAATAAACGTGGAGCCTGGGAGGAAATTTAAAATAATTATGGTAAAGGAGTAAAAGAAAAAGTATGTAATAATGGGAAAAAACAAATCAAAATACTCGCAAAGGATAAGAAAAAGATTGAGAAGGTTAAATGTGATAGAATTTTCCAAGGTTTTGGCTTTTAGTGGAAAGGAATGGATGCGAGAGAGGGAGAGAGATGATCGAATGCCTCGCCGGGCGTCGATGACAACCCATGCAGATTGAGCCCCAAGTCGTCCCCCTTCTTCTCTTTATTGATTTCCCTTTTGATAAAAGAGTTTCTTCTTTTCCAGTTGAATGTCTCGCTTTGTTATCTAGCAATAAATAAATGTTTTACAAATGTAAGTTGAGAGGAATTTTTTTTTTTCTTTCTTTATTCCGTCAATCATCATTTCGACATTAATGGTGTAGAATGAATATAGTATACAGTTTCAATTGAAACCGTTTTTTTAAATATCTAAATTAAAAAAAAAAAAAAAAAAGGAAAATTGCAATCATTTGCTTTTTATATAACAAACATTCAAAGATTTGAATTCAAAAGAGATCGTTGATTAATAGTTATAAAATGTTGACTCAATCAATTAGGACTACAAACACAAATTAAAACAATCCCGTTTAAATCATTTTCGAATATAATAATCCTTAGTAGGCTTTATATAAAGCACTAGCCACTGACTTTCTGTCACTGTGTGTATGTGCCTGTTGTCTCGCTTATTGGCCAGAATTACATGAAGTGAAGTCAGAGATGGAAAAGAGAGGAAAATTTAAATAAGATTTAAACTTTCGACCGTTGGTTCTCGTTGAAACATTTTGTAAATTAAGATTAAGTATACAAATTAAGGTTGTTCGGACAGTACCTCGTAAGTCATAATAGAATCTAAATTTTTTTTTAATAAAATTAAAAATTTGAATGCCAAAATTCCTTATTATAATTTAGTCGTGACCTATCATAGTTTATAATTGTATTAAGTTAATAATTTAATTACCAAAAATAATAAATAAATGACTTTTGACTTGAGCAGTATTTCACGTAATATAGATCTGGCAACATTGCATTCATCAGCTGTTGATTTTAAATCTTAAACGCCTTAAATTTTATTTTATTTAATATATTACAATGATTAATGCAAATCAGTTTAAATACAATGGACGATTTGCGAGAAAAAATATCGTAAAATGGAAAAAAAATGTAACTGACAGCTAGAAAAGAGAATTATTTTATGCGACGTTGCCAGGCTGGTCTGACTCTCGAGACTTCCTTATTTTTAAATATTGGCGACTAACATTTTGGAGAATTTTTTTGACTTTCTTGTTAAAATATCTTTAAAAGCCCTCGGCAGAAACTCTTGATTTTATGTTTAATGTATTTTACGGAAGTGAATTGATAAAATGTAAGTTTTTTTTGTTTTTTTACCTATTGCACGAGTGGCTATATAATTCGATATGTGTGCGTTTCGTCGTAATTCCCCATAGGCTACATGTTAAATTTCAATTTTTTTAAAATTAATTACACGAAAACCCTGGGTCAGATCTGCTTCAAAATTTTATTTTAAACGTACATGTATGTGATAGTGATTAATAACATATTAAAAAATTAGCTTTTAATCTAACAAAGTGCTTTAATGTCCGAACAACCTTAAACACTAGGTTATCTAGGTTTTATTAATTTAAAACTAAAATTTTGAAATGGCTCACCGAAGGGTGTAGCCCCCTGGCAAGTGGCCGAAGGCGGGTGAGGCATACATGTTTAGACGATTAAGAAGGTTTTTTTTTTTTTTTTTTTTTAAACACACACTTTTTTCTCATTCACACTCACACTCACACACACATTCACACAGTCTTTTCGGCAACTCGGGCCATGTAAGACTTTTTACGATATCCGTTATTGATAAATATACATATATGGGGTCCAGGCATTCTTATTTAAGCCATTTGGTATCCAATTGGCTTAAATAAAATCATCGAACTGCCTGGGGTCCGAACCCGCGACGTTTGGTATATGAGGTTAGCACGCTAACCTCTACGCCATGCCCCGAGGGCGATTAAGAAGGTTAAAAAGTAATTCATTTTATTGTTTACATAATAAAAGTTACATAATTTATAAATTTTCTAAATCTTCAATATCCTAAATAAACTTAAGAAATCATATAAATAAATATTTTATTCTTTTGTATGATTTCTTTCGTGACGTTTTACAAATCATGTGTCTATAGTGGCCTGTTAGGGAGGCATACACGGAAAAGTTGAATGGGTTGAATATCCCCTCTGTCTTAAGAGGTATAATTATGGTGAAAATACGGTTAGAAAGAATGATTTTTCAGCTAAAGATTTACACCATTTATTTTTTTTCCTATCATTTCCTTTTCCGCGCTGCGGTAAATTCTAATTTGACAGTTTAAACCCTTGTAGATTCCGAACGGCTCACCAGATCAGACTAAATGTGATGTCAATTTGTGCAGGAAGAAAAACTCTAATAAATTAAATAAAAAAATTCCGAATAATTAACTCCAAAATCAATTTTTTTTTTTTTTTTTGGAAAAACCTCTATTTTTAGGCAAAAAATATCGAAAAATTGCCCTTTTTGTGCAACGCATAGCTACATTAAATCTAAATATAGTTTTAGAAAGTTTGGGTCAATACCCCCGGGCCTTTTTTTTTAGTATAAATAAATAAATTAAACCCTTACTGCTTGCTGAAAGCGCAATTTTTTTCTTCTTTATTAAAATCCAAAATCGATTTGACAAATTAAATATAAAATGGAGAGGTGGAGCTGTAAAATGATTTGCCATTCATCTGGACCACTGACAGGAAGGAAACATGCTTAGTTGCCTTTGGCCATAGGTAATTGTCGAGATGGATTTATGCCTGTCTGACTGTCGGACTCGTCGGCCCGGTCAAATGGTCATCAGGCCATAAGTTTTCAATGCGATCGCGCTCTGAATAATACAATATAATCTTATTGAACAT
>JAKCPI010004332.1:0-12805 GCA_023213315.1 Euborellia annulipes | reverse complement strand
TAATACAATCTAAATTTTTTCAATAAAATTAAAAATTTGAATGCCAAAATTCCTTATTATAATTTAGTCGTGACCTATCATAGTTTATAATTGTATTAAGTTAATAATTTAATTACCAAAAATAATAAATAAATGACTTTTGACTTGAGCAGTATTTCACGTAATATAGATCTGGCAACATTGCATTCATCAGCTGTTTATTTTAAATCTTAAACGCCTTAAATTTTATTTTATTTAATATATTACAATGATTAATGCAAATCAGTTTAAACACAATGGACAATTTGCGAGAAAAAATATCGTAAAATGGAAAAAAAAATGTAACTGACAGCTAGAAAAGAGAATTATTTTATGCGACGTTGCCAGGCTGGTCTGACTCTCGAGACTTCCTTATTTTTAAATATTGGCGACTGACATTTTGGAGAATTTTTTGACTTTCTTGTTAAAATATCTTTAAAAAGCCTTCGGCAGAAACTCTTGAATTTATGTTTAATGTATTTTACGGAAGTGAATTGATAAAATGTAAGTTTTTTTTGTTTTTTTACCTATTGTAGGAGTGGCTATATAATTCGATATGTGTGCGTTTCGTCGTAATTCCCCATAGGCTACATGTTAAATTTCAATTTTTTAAAAATTAATTACACGAAAACCCTGGGTCAGATCTGCTTCAAAATTTTATTTTAAACGTACATGTATGTGATAGTGATTAATAACATATTAAAAAATTAGCTTTTAATCTAACAAAGTGCTTTAATGTCCGAACAACCTTAAACACTAGGTTATCTAGGTTTTATTAATTTAAAACTAAAAATTTTGAAATGGCTCACCGAAGGGTGTAGCCCCCTGGCAAGTGGCCGAAGGCGGGTGAGGCATACATGTTTAGACGATTAAGAAGGTTTTTTTTTTTTTTTTTTTTTTTAAATACTCACACTTTTTTCTCACTCACACTCACACACACATTCACACAGTCTTTTCGGCAACTCGGGCCATGTAAGACTTTTTACGATATCCGTTATTGATAAATATACATATATGGGGTCGAGGCATTTTATTTAAGCCATTTGGTATCCAATTGGCTTAAATAAAATCATCGAACTGCCTGGGGTCCGAACCCGCGACGTTTGGTATATGAGGTTAGCGCGCTAACCTCTACGCCATGCCCCGAGGGCGATTAAGAAGGTTAAAAAGTAATTCATTTTATTGTTTACATAATAAAAGTTACATAATTTATAAATTTTCTAAATCTTCAATATCCTAAATAAACTTAAGAAATCATATAAATAAATATTTTATTCTTTTGTATGATTTCTTTCGTGAAGTTTTACAAATCATGTGTCTATAATGGCCTGTTAGGGAGGCATACACGGAAAAGTTGAATGGGTTGAATATCTCCTCTGTCTTAAGAGGTATAATTATGGTGAAAATACGGTTAGAAAGAATGATTTTTCAGCTAAAGATATACACTATTTTTTTTTCCCTATCATTTCCTTTTACCGCGCTGCGGTAAATTCTAATTTGACAGTTTAAACCCTTGTAGATTCCGAACAGCTCACCAGATCAGACTAAATGTGATGTCAATTTGTGCAGGAAGAAAAACTCTAATAAAATAAATAAAAAAATTCCGAGTAATTAACTCCAAAATCAATTTTTTTTTACTTTCTCTTACCTATGTATATATGTAATATATATATAGAGAGAAAGTATTGGATTCATGTCAAAAATTCGATGTCGAGATTTTGATTGATCTTCACGTTTTGAGGTCCCCTGAATCCAAAAAGTGGTTTTCGCGACATGGTCTGTCTGTGTGTGGTGTGTGTGTGTGTGTGTGTGTGTGTGTGTGTTCAATTTTAAGCATGAAGGAATTGAGCTACGAGGTTGAAATTTTATATTTAAGTTAAACACCCCCGGGACCGGAAAAATAAGCTTTTAATCAAAATCGGCCAAAGAGTACTAGTACTTTACTGATGTACTTTTTCAGTTTTTTTCGATTTTCTCAAAATTTGCTCCAACGATTTTTTTTTAAATTCAAAAATCAATTATTTTTTAGATGCTCTTTAAAATGTATATTCTCATTTTCTGATTGAAATCTTCTGAAGACCACTTTACTCTTGTACTCCATAGAAAAGATAGGAGAAATGGTTGCCATGGTAACAAAATATAAATATTTCCCCCCCTTATAAATTTTACATCTGAATTCATATGTTCCTTACTGTCGGGAACTAAATATATGTCGACACAAAAAATCTGGTGTGACAAGCACAGAACACAACTTTCTCTTACCTTCGGTAATCGAAAGTTGTGTTCTGTGCTTGTCACAGCACAGAACACAACTTTCTCTTACCTTCGGTAATCGAAAGTTGTGTTCTGTGCTTGTCACACCAGATTTTTTTTTTTTTTTGAAAAACCTCTATTTTTAGGCAAAAAATATCGAAAAATTGCCCTTTTTGTGCAACGCATAGCTACATTAAATCTAAATATAGTTTTAGAAAGTTTGGGTCAATACCCCCGGGCCTTTTTTTTAGTATAAATAAATAAATTAAACCCTTACTGCTTGCTGAAAGCGCAATTTTTTTCTTCTTTATTAAAATCCAAAATCGATTTGACAAATTAAATATAAAATGGAGAGGTGGAGCTGTAAAATGATTTGCCATTCATCTGGACCACTGACAGGAAGGAAACATGCTTAGTTGCCTTTGGCCATAGGTAATTGTCGAGATGGATTTATGCCTGTCTGACTGTCGGACTCGTCGGCCCGGCCAAATGGTCATCAGGCCATAAGTTTTCAATGCGATCGCGCTCTGAATAATACAATATAATCTTATTGAACATTGCGGTTTAGGCCGTAGAAATACGAGGGACTAATCCGAAATGACGGCCCCCTCCCCTGCCTAAGGCCTCCATCAATTATTTTAAATTGAGTTTAAGATTCAAGGTTATTACACGATCTGACACTCTCTCTCTCACTCTGTGCCATGTCAAGGTATTAATTGACATTTTCAAATTGTCATTTTTAATCTGAGATGTAATAAAATTGACTGATCATAATTCATATTTGAAATAAAAAAAAGCGGGAAGTAGGCCTATGATGTGTCAGTGTAAAAATAATTTTAATAGGATAAAAATAGTGAAGTGATTAACCCTATAATGGTTTAGCCCTTTTATCACTTTTTTCAAGAATCTATATATATAATTCGCTAATGTCCGTCTGTCTGTCTGTCTGTCTATCACGCTCTATTTAGGCAACTTCCCGTTGGAATTTTGAAATGAAATTTTATATGTATAAAGAGGACCTTCTCGGGATTACAGGAAAATTATTTTCATCCCGAAATTACTATAAGCTTTTGAGTTATTAATTCTTAAAGTTAAGATTACTCCCATAGGAAATGTATAGAGAAATATTAATGTATTCCTTTCATTTGTGTATTCCATGAATGTAAACGTAAATGCGCGAGGCACTGAATTGGAATAGTAGTGATAATTTTTTTTCATAGCCCACGGGGCTTGGACTAGTTGGTAGCGTGTCTACCTTCTATACCGAACGTCGCGGGTTCGGACCCCAGGCAGTCCGAAGATTTTATTTAAGGCATTTGGATACCAAATGGCTTAAATAAGAATGCCTGGACCCTAGGACCCTAATATGTTTAATAATCAATAACGGATATCGTTTAAAGTCTTAAATGGCCTAAGTTGCCGAAAAGACTGTGTGAATGAGTGTGTGAGTGTGAGTGTGAATGAGAAAAAAGTGTGAATGTTTAAAAAAAAAAAAAATAATAATAATAATTTTCATAATTAAGAAGAAAAGGCGAGGGGGGTCCAGGGGGGCGAAGCCTCCCTGTCCAGACGTGAAGCTTCTCATAATTAAGAAAAGGCGAAGGCGGGCGACTCGGCTAGTATATGTTTAATTAAACAAAAAAAAAAGGAGAGATTTTCTCGAGGCTGTTAAGATTGATAAGAAAAAAAAAATAATAAGATGAAGAGAATGGAAAGTAACAAAAATAAAATTGATACATTTGAAAATATTTATTTAAGTCGTTCAAGCTAGATTCGTTCTATTTGAGATGGACTTATAAGGGCGGGAGTGTTGGTGTTGGGCCTCAAATAAAGCTGTATATTCAAGCAGTAGACGGGAGAGGTTTGTTTAAGTCCGAGTAAGCAACCCCTGGCCGATCGAGATTGGATCGAAGCCAGCCAGCCGATACAGGGATCGACCCCCTGATAGGACCTCCTCCACCCTCTACAGGTCCAGCCATGAATGAGGCCTTCAAACTCTAAAGATAGAAAATGAAGGACCAATTGCATGCGATTACGTGACAATACTTAATCTAACCAAAATGATTGGCTAAAATAAAAGGGGAGGGGGGGAGTAAGAAATTAGAAATTAATAATTAACTAGCTGCTGTCTTGACACGTGGACCACCCATTTTATAACTAATTTTAATAAAAGACAGATTGCCATATTTGGTTATAACTACTTTTTAATAAGTGGCCCTCTACCTGCATTGCAAGACGTTGTCAAGACAATGTTTGATGGTGAATACAGTTTTATTTATCAACAAAAACACAATATTAGGGTTTGTTTGCATATATTACGATTGATTTAAAAAAATCCCATTCGACAATGGCCTCTTTGATAACTTGATTTTTTTTTTTACAATTAAGGGCGCTTCGGCATCATAGGTCGTTTCACGCCTCCGTATTCCTTGATGAATGACAAAATCTTAATAAATAAATACATATTTACATCACAAAGGCTTAACAAATATTAATCCTTTCGGAAACTTTAACAAATAAATACTGATATGATCATGTGTAGCCTACAAAGTGTGTCAAACGCCACCTACCGAATTTTGAGTAAATTAACATTAGAGTTATAAATCCGAGCCCTAGTTATTTGTAAAAAAGTTAATTTCTTCATTTATTTATTTTACTATCGGGATCCCTGTTTATTTGCCCGAGCTGCTTTCGTGTACGAAGACACACACCTCAAACCCAGCCGGCCTCTGGCCTAACCATCTCCCGAGCACTCCGTGAAGTTACATTATTTCCTATTTCTAACTCCTCCTCCTGCTTTCGACTCTAGCTAGTGAACTAATACTTATTTCTGGTTCCACCTGGTTCCTTTATCCAACTTCTTCTATGCTATGGAGGATGTCCTAGTTGAGGAGGGACTCCTCGAGTTAATAAACTTGTTTTTCTGCTATTGTAAACCTTAGTAGTGTACTAATATATGAGATCTTTTCTACGACTTAATGACTGTAATTATGACGACGTGACGTCAAAGGCTCTGACGCTACAAGCCATGACGCTACATTACTGATCTTATTCACTTTTTTTTCGATTTTCTCAAAAATTCGCTCCAACGATTTTGTTTAAAATTCATAAATCACTTATTTTTTTGATGCTCTTTTAAATGTATATTCTCATTTTGCTTTCAAAATTGATTGAAGGCCATTTTTCTCCAAACACACAAATCTGGTGTGACAAGCACAGAACACAACTTTCAATTACCAAAGAGAAAGTTGCGTGCTGTGCGACCAGACACATCAGATTTTATTTATTTGTTTAAGCTCTTTTACAGCATCTAAGACTATTTTAGAACCTGTCCCTATTTATTTCTAATAATTGGTAGCCAATTCATTTGAAATAAATTTTTCTCCCTTTAGACTGGAAGCAAATCCGAGACACGAGAAGCCAGGGCATAATTTTAGGGAGACGATCACACATCATGAACGAGGAATCGTTGCTATGTGGAAATGTGATTGAGTTCGAATATATATAGATAAGAGAAAGTAATTCCATCCTATGTATGACAGTAACCTGTATCCAAAAAAAAATCTTATTACCTCTTAAAAAATTTTTTCCTTTTATTTTTTTTTCCCATTTATATTATGTATTTTTCCAAATCCTAAAAATTTTTTCCTTTTTTTTTTTCCTTAAGTTACACATATGAAGAATATCATTATAAACCAGAAATGATTATAAGTTGGGAGAAAGTGACATTTGAGCCAAAGGAGATATAACATTCAAAAGCATAAAGGATTTATTTATAACGAACGTTTAAAAAATTCATGATTCATTCATTTTAATTAAAACTCAAAGCTTTTTTTAATTTTCAATTCAACTGTTGAATTAAAGTTTGAATTATTAATTTTTTAAGTAATTAAAGGGATATTAGATCAAAAAACATATTTTTACTCGTATTTAAATTTGCATGTATAATATGTATTTTAATTTGAGGTGAATGCATGTAATGAAGGGATACCAAAGTTTTGTTCTATTTTTGAATTCTAAAAATAGTGGAGAATTAATTAATTGCAAAAAATTACATTTTCTCTAGATTAGAGCTCTTTTATTGACTCCTTTTCAATGCTTCAGAGCCAATCAAATCAACAAAATTGTAATTTTTTGAGTTTTTTCTAAAAGAACCAACCAGTAATGAGACAGACATGTTCATCAAAAGATTATCCCCAGTATATTTATTTCATAATTGTTTTGATTTACTTTTGATTTTTGTCATAACTTGGGAATTTTTGATAATCATGACTTCTTTAAGGGTGAAAAATATCAAAACATAGTCGAGTAGTCTAGTATAAAAAAAATCTGGTGTGACTGATCGAAGAGCATACAACTTTCTCTTGTGAAGTTGTGTTCTGTGCTTGTCACCAGGGCCGCAGACGGGGGGGGGCAGGGGGGCTATATCCCCCCCCCCATTGCGCTCCCACCTTAAAAATTCTAATAAAAATTAAATTTCATGGTTAAAATTTCAATTTAAAAAATCATTTTTTGAAATATTTTTCCTCAGGGCGTCCGGGCCCTTTAAGCTCAAATCTTAAAATTTCAATTAAAAAAAATCATTTTTTGAAATTTTTTTCTCAGGGGGCCCGGGCCCTTTAAGCTCAAATCTTAAAATTTCAATTAAAAAAATCATTTTCTTGAAATTTTTTTCTCAGGGGGCCCGGGCTCTTTATCAAATCTTAAAATTTCAATTAAAAAAAATCATTTTTTAATTTTTTCTCGCCCCCCTTTAAGCTCAAATCTTAAAATTTCAATTAAAAAAAATCATTTTCTTGAAATTTTTTTTCTTCAGGGGGCCCGGGCCCTTTAAGCTCAAATCAAGTTTGATCTTTTTCACGACTCAGGATAGCCAAAAACGCAGATTTCAGTGGCTAATTTTCAAAAAATTTTCCATACCCCCAGATTCCCCCGGAAATCCTCTGTCCGGTTCTGGCCTCGATAAATTATTGTAACTCTTTGTTTAGGAAATTTTGAAAAATTTTTAAATAACTTTATTTAAATAAATATTGTAAGCTATATATAACTATTTCAAAAGTTGTGTCAAAAACTGTGTAAAAAATTGTTGGCATGAAGGCCATAATAGCCTTTTACATACTAAAAAAAAAATTAAGTTTTTTTTGTGGGGGGGGGGCGTATTAGTAAGTGGCCCCGGGGCTCGCCAAGTCTGTCTGCGGCCCTGCCTGTCACACCCACCAGTTTTTTTTTGGTGACGACATATATTTCCGACTGTACGGTACCGGTACATTTGAATTCAAGATGTAAAATTTTTTAAACATGGAGAATATTTATATTTTGTTACCATGGCAACCATTTCTTCTAACTTTCCTATGAATTACAAGAGTAAAGTGGTTTTCAGAAGATTTCAATGGTAAAATGAGAATATGCATTACGAAAAAAACTGAAAAAGTGCATCAGTAAAGTACTAGTACTTTTTAGTCGATATTGTTCAAAAGCTGCGTGTCACGTGCCAGGGGGGGTGCCTAACCTAAATATAAAATTTCAACTTCCTAGCTCAATTCGTTATTGAGATATTTTGTTCACAGACACATACACAGACAGATTCAGGGGACCTCAAAACGTGTATGTCCATCAAAATCTCGACATCGAATTTTTGACATGAATCCAATACTTTCTCTATATATATTAACATATACCTATAGGTAAGGGAAAGTAAAAATAATTCGAATTACCGATGGGACTGAAATGCATTGTTTTTATACCAGTAATCGGGATTTTTTCTAGAGACCGGCAAGTTTGTACGATTTAGCAGGAAATACGAATAGTCGGGATACAAAATATAGGAATTTCAATGTATCCATATGGGGTTTCATTGTGAGTTTATAAACAAGATGAAAATGCTTATTTTCTAAATCATTGTACAGTATTTGTAAAAATTATTTGTTTTTAAGGCTCTGAAAGGCGAAACATTAGTGTAAGACTTGACAAACTGATAAAAATAAAATCCCCGTTAATAAAATTGTAAAGAAAGAGTGCCGAGAAAAAAATATCTGACCTTGAAGATTGGAATCTACCAGCTCAGCATCTGTAAATTGTAAACTTAAACACATTAAAAAAAAAAAAAAAAAAAAAAAAACTATTTATCAAGACATCGTGCGCGTGTTCGGATCCCAGACTGTCAAATAAATATTTATTTAAATCATTTTTTGTACCAAATGGTATAAATAAATATTCCTGGACCCCCTAATATAGATTCTACCTATATTAAAGTGTCTGTCCTAAGATACCGAAGACTTAAAAAATAACTATTGCTTATATAAATAAAAGTAGTGGCAAATATCGAAACATCGAGAAAAAGCAGCTTTAAGGTTTTTTTTCCAAGATTATCAATTATTACATATTTTATTGTTCTAGGCTACTTAATTTGTGTCCTTGTTCGCCTACAGAGTTAGAAAGTAAAAACTCAGATGAGGAGTGATTATGTCAAGGGTTAAGACAGGTGAAGTCAGCCAGCCCTTCGTCGCGTGCTCCCCCTCTTAAATTAAGGGAGGTCCAGGATGATCCATCTCCTCTCCCCATCTTGATTTCAATCTTCCCCCCCCCTCTCTCTCCCACGTTAATTGATTTCAATAAAAATTCTCTTTTTTTTTTTTAATTACATTTAAACGAACGCCAGTTTAAATTAAATATTTTATGAACTCTCTTTTTCCATATTAAAAAAAATAAATACAAACTCGTTAATCCTAGTGCACATGTCGAAGGGCTTTGAATAAAGGGTGAAAAAAAATCAACAAAATTAGTAGGTACTAGCCACGCTGCCCGGATTATCTCTTCGGGACCTCCTTCAGCTGGTACGGGCCCGCCTGCCTTTCTTCAATCATTTATTTAAAAAAAAAAAAAAAAACTAAAGAAAGACATTTTAGTTATAATTTTTAAATAATTAAAATCTTTATTAGAATTTTGTTAATCGTAAAAAAAAAGCTCCAAGTTTCTTTTTTTATTTTCATTAAGACATAGGAGAGACGCTAAGGAATTCTTCTTCGCTTCATCACTTCTCTGATTTAATATTCTTTTCATTCTACATGTTTAATTAAAACATGAGAAAAAAAAAGAAGAGGAATATACATAAATTACCAATAAAAAAAAAAAAAAGATTCTTTGGAAAAATCGAGATTTTTAATTTATCCCAATGCGTTTTAATTAAAATTCATTGATTGTTTAAATTAATTTCCTTTAGGTAGTCTCCTTCTCTCCTCTCACTAAATTCCTTCACCAGATGATGCAATTTATCTATCATTATTTATTTTTTTTTTTCCTTTTGCGATTGATCCCGGGCCGACCACTCGATTTATTTTCTTTAGACAATCAATAAACTTTGGAGGGAAAACAGCAATCAAAATGCCTTCTGCATTCTAATAATATTTGTTTTAGGGGAGAACTCAAGGGACACTCTCATTGGGGACATTAATTTAAGGAGTTTTTCTTTTTTAATATCATTTAATCCATCCAACTGTCAAATACTCGCTTCTCTTTTCTTTTATAACAAATCATAATACAAGGATGACAAAAAAATAAAGAAATTATATGGACCGTTTATTTTGAAAATGGTTTAAGTCAATTTTTCTATTTTTTCGAGAAAATGAAAGATCAGCATATCTGCTAATTTAAAAATCTAGGCGAATGATATGAAGTCTGCGATGTTTCTACTGATATATCAATATGTAATTTGGTTATATAAATTTGTTTTAGGCGAATTTGACTAAACCAATATACATATATTTGCGGGCTGCAAATGGACTTACACCACTTTCAAAATTAGCCAATTGTAAAAATCGTTGAATTTCAATTTTGAAAAATCAAATACGGTATCAATTAAATTCGATGTCAAGATTTTTTGATGGATATACATGTTCTGAGTCCAAAAAAGTGGATCCCGCAAATTGGTCTGTGTGTGTGAACATTTTTAAGCATGAAGGAAATGAGCTATGAGGTTGAAATTTTATATTTAAATTAGGCACCCTCCCAAGTCGTGTCAATAAGTTTTTAAACAAAAAGTACTAGTTCTTTACTGATGCACTTTTTCAGTTTTTTTTTTCGAGTTTCTCAAAATTCGCTCCAACGATTTTTTTTTTTTAATTCATAACTATTTTTTAGATGCTCTTTATATAATATATAAGATAAAATAATATAATATAAAATAATTTGGTGGTGATAGCTCCAAGCCTCTGTCGTGTACTCAAATACAAAAACTGGCTTTCTCGCGTTAATAACATCCAAGATTATAGAACAATTTTGTTGAAACTTGCAATTTAGATAGAGTTTATTATTGAATTAAAAAAAAAAATTGATGGTGATGGCACCAAGCATTTGTCTGCTTTTGACACTCAAGCCCATTCTGAAAACTTCAATAGCCTGACATGTGAAAGGAATAAATTTTCCCGTAAGCTAGCGCCATCCCCTATCTTGACGGTGATTTGGGCAACTAATAAATAATTCCCTCCTAATCTGCATTAAGATTTTTATTTTTTATAATAAATATCAGAGCAGGAATAAATAATAAATAGAACATACCGATTAAAAGAGGAATTATCCATCCGGAGTCGAGTTTATAACACACACAGTAGAAACACAAACACAAATAATAAAATTCGCAAATCGCGTTTTGTTAGAAACGAGCATCGAGCTCAAGCTAAAGGCAATACACACACATGCTAAATCAAAACGTCACTTGCATGATCTCGTGAAGATGATAATTAATGATAAAAAATTTTAAAACTAAAATTATTTATTTAAATTCATTAAATCAATTCGTGAAGCAATCCCTTTAATTTTTTTTTTATAAAAATCTAGAGGTGAATGACCTCCTTTTCATTAAAACTAGGCCAAGTTCAAATTTTATTAGGTAATAAAAAAATAAAATTTAGTCTCTTTCATTTTATTTATGGCTTTGTGACTTATTGCTCTCTTTTGTTTGTTGTGTGCCTGAATGGATTTAATTTTTTGCTTTTTTGACCACAAGTTACTCGGTCTTGGTCTTTTTGAATTTATTTTAGGGACTTTTAAAGTGAGATTATTTTGATTTGAGGCTTCTAGAGGTTGCACTTCTCTCATTCTCTTGCCCTTTGGAGGTCATCCATTCCGAGATCCAGTACAGCTTGGCATTGCTTAACATTAATCATCTCTATTGCTTTTCTGATGAAGGAAATAGAAAAATCAAAATATATCCTTGAAATAATAATTTTATTTAAATAATTTGTATAAAGAAAATTGTTCTATTCATCATTCTGAACAACTTTTGTTTAAAAGAAATTTCCCAAATTGAACATTTAAACATAAGAGACAATATTTTCAGGTTGCTTAGTAGATTGCCAGACACAGACACAGACGTCTGGGCGCCTTTCTATTTTTGGATGCTGAGTCACTCCCGATTGTCGACTTTTATGATCTCGTTGACCTTGACCAGTTGCCAGGCTCTCAATCTCCTTTCTCTTTCTCTCTCATTATAATTGAAGATATGAGTGCAAGAGCTAAATAATAACCAAATGTAAAGTTTTGAGAAAACGAAAAAAACTTTTTACATTACATTAAAGGCTCAAACAGACAGAACGCGAAATTCGCGTCGCTTGGCGTTTTTTCAACGCCGCGAAAGGGCGCGAAATGTTGTATAAGGCAAGACTGTATCATCCCCGTCACACAGGGGGCGAACTTACGCGGCGTAAACGCTCTCTTTCGCGCGACAGCTTTTTCGAGTTGTACAAATTTACAACTCCTTCGCGCGAACAGGCGAAATAATCAAGATGAGTAATGAAATAAAAAAACTTATACAGTTAAAAACACTTGTTTTTTCGCCTCTAACTAAATAAAAGCAAATAATATTAAAGTTATATTATAGTCTATATTTAATAAGACTGTAATAAATATGTTTTTTGTTGGCAGCCAATCTATGATTAGTAAAAAGTCCGAATCGAGGTAATTGAATAGTATTATCTTATTCTAATTTACAAGCCTCGAAAAATATTTAATCAAAATTATCAATAATAAAATAAGATTTAAATAAAATCTAATTTTGCAATGATATTCTATTTCTTTCGTAATATAATACTTTATTTATAAAATATTTATAAATTCATTAAATAAAGGTTGTTGAAACATATACACAATACCGGATCGTACGCCCAAATTTCGCTTCCTGTGTGGCTTAGCAAAAACGCCTTTCGCCGCGAAATGCGCGCGTAACCTGAGCGTCGCGAATTTCGCGTTCTGTCTGTTTGAGCCTTAAATTTGTATTTTGTATATTATTTGAATAAAATGTGAAAGTATTAATGAATGTGCATTTACATATCGATTTTCAGCGCTACGAGGTTGAAATTTTATATTTAAGTTAGACACTCCCCCCTCCCACCCAAAGAGGTGAAAATAAGCTTTTAAACAAAATCGGCTACTAGTACTTCATTGATGTACTTTTTCAGTTTTTTTCGATTTTCTCAAAATTCGCTTTAACGATTTTGATTAAAATTCAAAAATCAATTATTTTTTCGATGCTTTTTAAACT